>JAGDQP010004735.1:0-43037 GCA_022664845.1 Lepisma saccharinum | reverse complement strand
AGTTGTTTACATGGTAATCCAGCACACAGAACGATTTCTGCTCTCCAGTCAGCGCCATTTTCGTTAACTACTTCCAGCGCCGCGTAGAGGTAGACAATGCAACCACGCGGGACATAAACTAAACTCAACTAAACTTTGAACTTTTGCCTTTCCTTGCGCGTAGCTCACATTAAGATATGTTCATTATATTTCACAAAATAAACTTATGAAATCGGGTCCATCATTTTGACTTACCCACAAATGGGACAAAATATCACAAAAATATGAATATGTTCTCTTCATTGCTCATTCAGAAAGATAGCAAGTAAAAAAATTTATCCTATTACACGTCGTGCGATGGTGAAACTCAATCCCAAATTTAGACAACGAGGAAGTGGGTACAAGAAACCGAAAAGCGGAGGCTCAAAATCGCAACTCATGCGGATTCAGCAATAGTGGGTTTCAAAAATTCTTCTTAAAAGCTATACGACGAAGAACACATGAAGTAAATTATGAGAATATGACCTCAGTCAAACATATGTTATTCGTGTCCCCTACAAAACTAAATTGCTCCCTTACAAGCTGTAAATGCTAAATGAATTGTGTGAGCATAATCAGAATCGGTGTTTTTAGTTTCGTGAAAACCCCGAAGCAGTTTTGGAGTAATCAGGCTTTTTCACTAAACATCCTTTTTAGTTATGAAATTATCTATTTCCTAATGGAGAGATTTAACACCAATCCACATTGGTTATCAACCATATATGATGCCAGCTGCATGAATAAATTTGATGGTGTGGTATATGGCATACTCGAGTTAATTGATGCAATGATTTTTTATTATACTTTAATCTGGTAATAGTTAAATTCGCACACTGGAAAATTCCATTCTCCCACTTACCTTACATGAAGACGGCGATTTCACTAAACCCCATCCACAGGACAGTGCGCAACCCTCATTTCACCGTACCAGTTTGTGCATATCTAGATACGCAATTATGTAGGTAACCACTACTATTTCTCTCTCGCCCTCTGTTCTTTTATTACTGATAAAAATGACAACACCCGATTTTGTTATTGAAAATATAAAATTATTTATATAAGTGACAGTGATTAGCGAAAAGCAATGAAAACTAACTAATCCGTCTTTACTCTCTCACATATTCGGCATTAGTATTTGCTGTGTCATAGACTTTTAAATATTGTAAGGTGAATGTACATTTACTACTTAATAAGATTAGCATAAAGTAGTATTTTCTTCAAAAAATATTGTTGTCTGGATAGGAATCGAATCCGAGTCGCCACCCGCCTTTCCTACCGAGCCACTCCCAGCGTACCCTTGCGAAAGCGTATTGAACACCGTTGCCCTGTGCGTGGGAGTTACAGACTGGATAGTAGTTGCAAATCAAGGTCTATTGAATAAAAAACAATATTTTATTTAATTAACTGGTAATAACTTTAGACTGGTTAAAGATACGGTGAACAAACTGCATTAGTGAGTTGCTGAGAAAATTGGAGAGGAATCTGATACGTCACTTGCCATTATTCTTACTTGAAGAAAATAAGTAGAATCCAAGATAGCGGACAGAGTATCTAGCGTGTTTCACAGTTGACGCCCATCGTCTATATCACATTACATATGGATTCATTCACATTCTGTATAACCTTTGTAAATTATATGGAGAGTTCAATGCATACCAAATATAAAATATAACACACAAAAACTCGTGAACGATTAGAAATATAGCAAATCCAATATCACCAGTGACATTGTGAGAAACTTGCAGGTGTATTTAATATGTCAATTGACCCTATTGCCATTTAAAAAAAGTTGAAACGAAGATGACGGACGGACAAAGTATCATGTTTCAGAGATCCAGTACTTGGTCTTATTTACATTAGATATAGTTACGTTCATGTTGCGTCAAGTCTCTAGAAATTATATGGTTCACATTTAAATCGCCGAATAGATTTTACAAGGAAATGACAAAACTTTCCAATCAGAGCTTACACGTTGAAAAGTTTCAACTGTGAATACTTCATTCAAATTTGAGTGTGTCACTTGGAGATGTTTCCTCGTGAGTTTCCAACATTTAATATGACTTCAAATCTTGTTTAAGGACACATTTGCTCTTTCTCTAGGCTTATAGCACGTTAAATGTGTTATAATTAAGGATCCCAGAGAAATTCCTGACGTTAACAATCTGCTCCTATCACGTTCCATTTTATATCCAGTAAATTAAGAAAATGTTTTTCGAAAAATAAATCCCTTAGTGTCACCCTGCAACCCACCATACTTACTTATTTACTCTATGGCTTACCGAACTCGTAATGTCATCGCCAAAATAACAAACGTTCTCCATGGAATTCTATCTTGAGCAAGATCAAGCCAGTATTAATCACAAATACCTCCTTCTTGAAGATCGATTCTAATGTTATTCTCTAAAGCTTGTCTTGATGTTCCGAATGGTCTCATTTCTTCCTGATTATCAGCCTAGATCGGATATAATTATATTTTTCCCACGATCCCAGTGCAACGCTCGCTCACCTTAATCGTCACCATTTCATTACTCTTCCGACAATGCTCGTAACTAATAAAATTAAATTGAACCTCTCGCAGAAAGTTTGACCATTTCCAATGATCCTGTGGACAATATGCTCTTAACTGTGATTTGAGCGTTTTTGTAAATCTCGCGGAAATATTGGCCTCAGAGTGATATAGAGATAATTGGATATAATTCATGACTAGATTATAGCAAAAACCTTGAAATAGCCACAAGAAAGCACTGATGCATTATCTGAGGAAATTGATTCTATAGCCGAATTTATAGAAGAAAGAGCTTAATTTTTCATACGTGATCTTGTAACTTAATACCTTTCAAGGATCCAGGAGTGTAATTCCTTAGTATTGTCCACAAAATTTAGTATATGATTGATTCCATTAAACAGGAAAACATTCTATAATGTCAATTATCCCATTATTATTAACGCGAATCTCCACAGAAAACCCGAATTCATTTCCAAATCGCTTCTTGCTAACTTCCTTCGCGTTCTCACATATTTCACAGATCCTTACATACCCCTTTACCTGATCAATGTTATCATACCATGTAAATTGTTTAATAATTTTTCTTATAGCTCCTAAGTAGCCGGAATACCGAAAAGTTAGATCGCCCTTATGAAAATAATATATTACGAAATTAGGAACAATCTTTTTAAATAGAATTTTAGAAGGATTAATGACCTATCTAGTTTCTCCTTTCCAATTATCCGCTGGTCAGTAAATAAACTTTTACTTTTCTTTTCGTTCCAATTCTTCAATAATATGCATTAGTTGTTTATCATTTATTTGATTTTCTGTTAAACATTCTCTTAAAGCAAAATTTCCACAGAATGATTAACGTTTGGCTTGTGCCTGAAATTCTTTCCAAATTTTAGAGTAAATAAAATCAAAGTCGAAAAGACCATATATTAATGCAAAATGTTAGCTGCATAGTTTTCTCTGGACCTAACATGTTTTATTGAAAAAATATACTGGGCCGTTTGTTAGACAATAGATCCATATTTTAAAAGTTTCTTAAGATTATTGTGAATCTAACAAAGTGCTGTATTTTCGGTATATGCATATGCAATACATTGATTGAATAGATATTATCTGTAACTGTTCATAAAATGTATCAAGGCGAGGCATTCATTCTCATATATACTTCTCACTTTGTTTATTTCACTTACCTTCTTTCATAAGAACGCCACATGTTCACCAAATTGACTCCGAACCCCTGCTCCTCCTCGAGAGGAAATATCTAAAAGTATAACAACCCATACAGCACAAGTACGTCCAATGAACATAAACTTTTACATCTATGCATCCAATTTGTGTCCATAGGACGTTCAATGGAGAAGCCAAAGGACGTCTTTAAAACTTTCAAAGTAGACTTGACTGTAACGTCCAGTTGGTGTCCATGTGAGGATCGATTATGGAGAACTGTAGACTTGTCCGTAACATGACAGCGTGAGATAAAGATGTCTAAACGCCATAATTAACCATTCCATGCTTAGAGATGCTTTAAAAACTTCCTGCAAACGGAATAAAAAGACGGGTTTTTCGATAAAAATGGAGCACCTTACCAACTCGACCACGAGTTCATGGGCAAGTAAAGACCAAAACAATAGATTATAGAGTGTCAGAAACACCGTTGTACGAACTCTGAAAACATAAACTAAATTATTCCGAGTAATTACAATTACTACGCTATGTTTTAATGAAATAATTAACATGCAATACATAGGAAAACTGTATGTTTCGTTCAAAACACTGGCTTCAATTTTTATGTGCACATGTACGTAATTTCCATGTGAAACTGCGTCGTTTCAAGTTGGCTTAAGTTGGTACTATCGATCGACGCTAACGATGCGGACCAAACACGCAACCAAATTAAGCCCCATGTTGCTGTGCTAGTTGGGAAATGCCAACATTGTGTATATCTTCGTTTTACTTCGATACCTAATATTGTACAAAAAGCTACAAACGAATTCCGGAGGAAAATCGGTTTGGAGGTTGAATTTGGGAGGGGTAAGTGGAATGTTGCACGTGTTTAAAAATTTTTGACTGTAAAAATTTTTAATGTTAAGAGAGCTCTCAAGGATTTAGCGCTATGGCACCCCTTCTAAAAAAAAGAGCCACCGTATTTCAATGGTATAGTGTTGGCGTACCATTCGAGAGATCATTCGTTCGATCCCAGCAGTCGGATCCAGTGTTGCCCTGTCACAAGGAAAATGACGGAATTTCACTTTTAACAATGGCCCTGGCCAACACTTTCCCTAATAATTTTCCCTAAACATATTCAGCCATAATCTTTACATGCCTAAAGGTCATCAGTAAAATTCATGTTGTAAAACCTCCTCCACGTCGGATGGGTTTGGCAGAATCATAGATTCTGTCGTTTTGAGCAACCAAGTTTGGACGCGACCGTCAGATGCACCTACTTGGATTTCTTTGAGATTACCTGTTTCAGAAGTGTTTTCAGCGTCCATTGGAAGTGCCAACTTCAATCTTTTTCTGTGTCCAGTTTCCGACGTGTTTTACCGTCTACTAGGTACACCAGCTTGGACGATTTGGGGATATCCAGTGTTGTATTTTTATCGTTTTTTCTTTGGATGTCCATTGTTGTATTTGGACGTTTCGGTTCCAGCTTTCGACTTCTCTAACACCACCTGTGCTCTGTGGGAAGAAACATGTTTAAATTTTGAGATTTTAAAATAACGTTCTCACAAAAGATATTCCTTTAGTACTCAATAAGGCTTGAGGATCATGTCTGCACTTAAACGCCTTTTAGTGAGAACGAAGATCAAAAAGAGATGATCTTCAGTTTCTTGAAGTTCACGGATGAATTTAGTGTATAAGTTCAAATCTCGTATCAGCCGTAACACTCCTTTTCATATTTATGGGCTACCAAATTCTTTATTTGGCTGATACAAAAGTGCTTAATTTCTACATTACCACCATGAACTTTAAAACCAAAACAAATCAGACTTTTAGACGAAAAATCTTTCTTATGCGAAACGGTTAAACCATTTTTGAGTAACTGATCTAAATCCTCAATAATTAATCTCCAGTCCTCCTTTCAGGAACTCGAGATGTAAATATCATCAAAGTACACAGTGGTACCCCTGGATTTAAAATCACCAAAGAACCATAATCATTGAAAGTAAAACATATCCTAAGTTTTAGGCCAAGGAATATTACTTCAGTGCAATCTCCATTTTTGCCTAAATCAAAAAGTACTATTCTGTCTTTTGCCTGCTTTAAAATGTAATTGGTATCCTATATTTTACCAATTTTTTCGTACAGGGAAATTTTCACTCAATCCTTCTATTTCAGGAAAAATTATCCCTATACATTTGAAAACAGCCATTTTGTTATAAAATATTTGATGAATATAAAGTTTCTGGCATTCCTAATTCTTTCATTTAATAGTAATAACAAATATTGTAAATATATGTAAGATTCAAAATAGATTCAAAATGACGAAATGAAAATCAAACAATAATGTATATAGATAGTTTGTAACTAAATTCAAGATCTCGGAAAAAGACATAATTGTTGCTAACATAAAAAATAAAAAATATATAATTCAATTGATAAAGTATAATTCTTTTGAAAATTCAGAATATTGACATTATTAAACTAATACTGTTTAAATGAGAACATTATATGTGGAATTTTATGTGATAATTTGCAATCGCAAATATGTTGTATAAAAGTATTAGATGTATAAAAGTTAAAAACTATGTGTAGCTGGTACAAGCCTATAATACATATCATTTTTAGAATAAAATTCTGGCGATAACATTTACTCTCTTTTCTTCTTAACGCGTGTTTATGCAGCATATACTTTTGACTGTAACGCTCTAGATCAAATTTGAAATGTAAACCAGTTGTCGTCCAGTTCAACGTCGTAGATCCTGAGTTATCTTAGGGTCACCTTGGGTAAGAACTAATTTATATGAAAGTATATTGCACATTTATACACAGCTTGACGATTGCCGGAAAACCCATGGAGTACGGCAAAGAGTTAGCTGAGTAAATATTGACCTACTATGTGTGTGTCCTCAATTTACACTAATGGAACTCAGAGGTAAGAGATCTTATATTCCATTAGTAGACTTTTACGATAGGTATGTGCACTTAACACCACTTAGATTTTAGATAATTGTGATATAAGAGATACTACCACTCTAAAACCACTTAACGGAGAGTGCTTTTTAAAGAATGTATGGATAAGAGCTTCCATTAGACTAATTATATAGGTATGTGCACTTAACACCACTTAGCTCGTTAGATAATGTTAAGATATCAGTTAAAACCATTAAATTGAGAGTGCTCTTAAAAGCATGTACGTATAAGAGCTTCCATTAGTTTAATGATATAGGTATGTGCACTTAATACCACTTAAGTCGTTAGATAATGGTAAGATAATAGTTATGACTACTTTAAACCACTCAACTGAGATAATAACTAGTCCACTCTTAAAAGCATTATATGTATAGAGTGATTTTAGGCTTATCTTATAACAGCACCTTTCAGTGCATCATGGTGAAAGGCGGATGTACTGGAGTAATGTTTATTAGCGCTTTTAATGTAGGTAAAAGCACTTAGCACCACTTAAATCGGTAGATAATGGTGAGATAAAAGTTACTACCACTTTAAAACCACTTAACTGAGATGATAACTAGTACACTTTGAAAAGCATTAGATAGAGTGCTTTTAGTATTATCTTATGACTGCAGCAGCTCTTAGTACGACCTGGTGAAAGGTGGATGCCGTTCATTTGCGCATGTGCACGAGTATGAATAAAGTTTGTCAGTGCTTAGGTATGAATATCAGTTGCTATGGCTACCTCAAGCATGGACAAAGCTATTCCTTTCGTTGATAGTCCAAGCGTATTGAAGGACAAGTCTTTACCAACTTGCTGCTCCTCCCACTGGGTGGCGGAAGGCTGTATAGTAGCAAATATACAAGCATATGAGTTTTCAAATTACCTGTTATGTTTAGGCTGCTATACCAATAAACCCAACCAGCGTGATCATATTTGTGCTGGTCATCGCAATGGATAAATTTTTTAGACGCCAATCCTGAGGAATTAGCGACACTGTTTAGTACACGTACCAAGTCTATTTTGCGTAACTCGAAGACGATGGACGAATTGTTTACGTTGTACTTGCAATCTTACGAGTCAGCTCCTGCAGCATTAAGGGAAAAGTTTGATTGGGGACTTCAACGCATGTTAAAATTGAACCGTGGAGTTTTGGTGAACATGTTGCTGAAGAAGGATATGGAGGCTCCCTTCAAGACCAAGTGATCCCTTACTAGTGCATTTGCATATTTTAGTAATAATTACAGTTTGTTTAGTATGGTTCAGTGTACGAGTTGTGAAGGTGACTTTATTGTGGATCAATGTGTCTTGTCCACCATTAGTTTGTACTTGGAAATGAACCCCACTGAATGTACCAACTGTAATTTACGTAAGCCCCACAATTGCCTTTACGTGTGGAATACGGGTATAATAATTGATCAGCATGTATCCAGTCACATGAACGATCCTGAATAGTTTAGTGCATATTACTCCATTTTCACTGCTCAAGGTCACACACATATTATGAAGAGACCTTTTCTAAACGTAGTGCATCAGTTTATTAAGGATCCCGAGTGCATTGATCAAATCATTCATTTAGTGCTTCAACACCAACAGCATCAGCAAGAGTTGATTTCACCAGGTGAACATGTTTTATGTGCAAGGCAGTTTATAATCGATTTTCAAGGTTTTAAGATTTCTGCTAACGAGTAGTTTATTTGGTTCGCATCGTTGATGCTCTGAAAATGTTTCAAAGAATCATTTGAACATCTTAATACTTTGTTTGTTTGCGTGTGATGCAACATTAATATTCCATTCCCTGGTAAAGTTACCCTGTGAACGTTCAGACTTAGCTGTAGGGTACCAACGTCAAGTGGATTGGCTAACGAATAATCTGCATGGGTTAGAATGGACTACATCCACCGGTTTTAGTGTATCACACGTCCGTCATATTGTTGCTCAATGTTGCGAGAGTGGTTCCACGTTTTATTGCAAAGGAAGTGAAAAGAAGATTGTTTTAAGTAAGATTTTTCAGTTGTTCAATGTATTAAACCTTGAAGATCAAGCATGCCCTGCCTTGCGTACATTACAGTTTAAAGTTGATATTGCGAATTGTACGTATCATCAACCAGTGCAGGAGTATGCTTGCGCATTACGTTTATGTATCCAATTACAATATTGGTTAAAGTTCCAATCGTCAAAGGTGGTGGATGCCATATCCACATTACACTTGTAGATTTATTATTAATAAATATATATACCAAACAGGAAAAGGTGATTATTATTTCTTGAAATGAAACTCCAAGGATTAGAGGTAACAAAGTTTTTATGACAGTAAACTACTTTACTAGAAAGGTGTTACAATTTACATTGTTGTTATTTTTTTATTTTTTTAACAAGTTGATCATTCCATGTTGGGTTGATGTATACAATTTGGTTTTAAGATTTACATTTTGTACTTCAAAGTACAGATATACAAGATAAAACGTACCACACAGCAAAGATTTATCAGCTGAGTACTGAATGTTATTAACATGGTAGACTTTACAGTGTCTTAGGAGAAAATGAACTAGTTTTTTAGACGGAGGTTTTGCATGCGTATCAAAGTAAAATCCCCTTCGTCCCACCGTTCCCAAGTTTTTTTTAATGAAACAAAGTCTGGAACAGCGCCCACAGCTATCTTAAAGGATCTTTTTTGAAAGGAACGAAGTCCGGAAAGGTGCTCTGAATAAAAGACAGGTGATAATGTCAGTTCTTTCTTACAAACATGTTAAGATATTATGAAAATCAACAGACAAACATTTTCTTACAGGGAGGCCTCATTTAGTAGTGAAATGAATATCGCTGTGAATTATATATATAATTAAGTGTGCTTTAACCGAGAGCAGGTGTCATATAAAAAGTTAACAAAGTGCAAATTTGGTCATTGGGACACTCCTGCAAGGAAGCTCAACCAGAATTTTTGTT
The DNA here is from genome assembly GCA_022664845.1 of Lepisma saccharinum. NCBI lineage: Eukaryota > Metazoa > Arthropoda > Insecta > Zygentoma > Lepismatidae > Lepisma > Lepisma saccharinum. The sequence goes on along the minus strand of JAGDQP010004735.1, from coordinate 33,459 downwards.
CGTACTAGTGAGTTTGAAATATTAATGAAAGTGTTCGTGCTTTGTTTCCCTTTATGAAAATAAGAAACAAAGCGACTGTATTGCATTGACTTGAAGGGATTTGGCATTTAGTTTTGGTAGCGGCTCTGGTGTTAATTTAGCACGTAACAGCTAAGGCGGGATGTTGACGGGTTCGTAGTTAAACGTTACTAGACTGACTTATGTAAAAAAAAAGTTAACACAGTGCAAATTTAGTTATTGTGACACTTTTGTAAGGAAGCTCGGCAAAATCTTTGTTCGTACCACTGGTTTTGAAATAACAATGAAAGTGTCTGTGCTTTATGTTTTTTTTAAAATGAAAATAAGGAACTAAGTGACTGGAGTTTATTGACATGAAGGTCTTGGCTTTTAGTTTCTACAAGGGCACGGGTGTTAATGTATTACGTAACAGCTAAGACGAAATGTTGACGAGCTTAGTGTTAAACATTAATAGACTGACTTATAAAAAGAAAGTTAAAAAAGTATTTTAAATAAATATGAAATGTTTTACCAACAATATTTTAACCAGTTTTGCACACTGTTACATAATTACCAACTGAAAAAGTGTAAATTAGTTCATTGTGAAACCCACTCCGCATGAAAGGTCGGGTAGAATCGCTTTTTGTGATTACAATGTGCTTATTGTAACACCCCACACGTAAGCCTCGTTGTAATAATAAATTTTACATACCAACAATGTACTAGGAATTGAAATGCGATCGTACCAGTGAGTATGTTAGTAAATAAAGCATGGTGCTCCATAGGAAAAGACTGAGTATGTGTTTTTTGCTAGCATAATGACATTGCTCCTAACTGTAAAACAATTATAAAACCAGCAACCTCCTGTAAGCCGAAATAACAAACTTGATTGTAGCCTATGATTTCAATTATGCACGTATGTGATAAGTAATTTATTTATAGAACTTCCTCCCGCCAAGGGCGCTGATCCCCAGGGGGTTGGGGGCCATGGTCCCCCAAAGTTGAAGTGGGCCCCCCCTAATGGTGGGCCCAAATGATTAGGTGAACTCGGTTCTCCTATTTCTACAGTACATGGTCATTCGTTTTCCCTTTCTACTAAGCTTATCTCCCTTTGGAAAATGTATTTCATTGATAAATTCCTCCATGAAATTTGTGTGCTACAGTACTTATATAAATTATCTCACGTATAATACCCCTCTCCTGGCTAAATGAGTTAATTCGTGCATTGCTTGTGCGATTTCTGGAGTTTCGTGCATCAATATAGACCATTTAGTAAAAGAAAATAAGGAAAGAAAGAATGAAGGCAAAATTGAAAACTTATTTTCTGTCGTTTAACGCTCGGAATGCCAAGATCGGGTCACAACTGACCCATACAGCCAAAGTATTATTTTTGTAAATTAGTTATTAAATGGAAGAGTGAAATTCGGTGTTTCTTCACATACGCGTCCAAAAATCTTATGGCAGAAAATGACGTTAAACCCATGTATTTACTGTGTAATAGACTAATTTAACCTTCAAACACACGCGCCTGGGTAAAATTTACCCAAGTCCGTTTCATTGTTGTGCGAGAAAAAGAAAAACAATTGTAGCGCTCTGTGCTTTTTGGTACCTTTCTGGTGACAACTCTTGATTGTTTTCACCGAACAATCAGTCAGTTTCCGTTAAGCGGTCGTAGTCGGCGGATCGTAAAGTATTGTCGTGGGTAAAATTTACCCGGCGCGTGTGTTTGTGTACAATATTTTTCTTGGACAAATTCTCAACCTATACTTTCTTAAAGCGTGTGTGTTATATAGTTTTAGTGATAGAAGGTGGATATTTTTCTGGCAAACTATATTTAGCTCAGTAAGGAAGCAGACAGTGAACAGTAGACAAAATGGACAGTGTTGCGCGGGAGGAAGAGAGGATAAGGAACCTTTTTGATTCAGTTGAGAGTGATGAAGAACTGATTCCTGGCGATTCTAGTGACACAGAAAATGATCTCCTAAATGAAAGTGTACATAATACAGATACTGAACAAGAGTGTGAAGGTGATAGTGAAAACCAAGATGATATGCCACTTGCACAAAGACTTGCAACGTATACAGCAAAAGATGGCAGTAAGTGGAGTAAATATACTCCACCTCAAAATGTTAGAACACAAAAGCCAGAAATATTGTTAACATACATCTTCCAACAGTGAAAATGGCAGCTAAACAGGCAAACACGCCCCTGGATGCGTGGCTTTCTATGATAGACGATAGTATTATTGACGACATAGTTACCTGCACTAACATATACATAAGTTCTGTTGGTGGACAGTACGTGCGAGATCGTGATGCAAATCTCAAATAGTGACGAATTAAAAGCCTTATTTGGTCTACTGTATTTCGCAGGTGTAATGAAATCAAATAATCTTAACACCAAAGAACTGTGGAATACTAACGGTAGTGGAATTGAGTTGTTTCCTGCAACTATGGGAATAAACAGGTTCCATTTTTTGCTAAGGTGTATCAGATTTGACAATAATCACACACGCGATGAGAGGAAAAAAGTGGATAAACTGGCCCCAATAAGAAACATTTTTGAGCGAATTGTAAAAAACTTCCAAAATGGATTTTCCCCCTCAGAGTATGTCACTGTGGATGAAAAGCTAGAACCATTTCGCGGAAAGTGTCCATTCCGGCAATATATCAAGAGTAAACCTGCTAAGTATGGGATTAAAATATTTGGCCTGGCAGACTCTCGCTGGTTTTACACTTGTAATATAGAAATTTATGCCGGAGAGCAACCCGAGGGACCATATCGTATATCTAATGCAGCAGCTGATGTTGTGAAAAGACTAGTAACCCCTATCAGTGGTACAGGTCGCAACATATTTTGTGATAATTGGTTTATGAGTGTTCCTCTGGCTAAGGATTTGCTAAAGGATCATAATCTAACTTGTACGGGTACGATTCGCCTCAACAAAAGGGAGCTTCCCCAGGAACTAACAGAGAAAAGAGGAAGAGAGAAATATTCAAGCCTCTTCGCCTTTTCCAAGGATATGACCATCACTTCTTATATACCCAAGCCCGGAAGAGTTGTTATTGTGGCGTCAACAATGCACCACGACAACAAAATTGATCCAGACACTGGTGTGGAGAAAAAACCTGTTATGATAACTGATTATAATTTACACAAAGGCGGCATTGATGTTGTTGACAAACTCTGTGGAACGTACACTGTTTCAAGAAAATGTAAGCGTTGGCCACTTACGGTGTTTTTTGGCATGTTAAACGTTTCAGGTATAAATGCCCTTGTGATTTACAAAAACAATATTGGAGTGGAAAACCGAGTAGAGAGAAGAGTTTTTCTAAAGGATTTGGGGTTGCAGCTTTGCAAGGCACATATTGCATCTAGATTATCTCTACATTCACTGCCCATTCACCTGAAAACATCAATCAAGCGTATCGCTGGTGTTGAAGATGAACCAAAAAAGAAGAAAGAGAAGAGAGTTTCTGGAAGATGTGAGGTATGCCCAACCCGTAAAGACAGGAAAACACACTCATCTTGCTGCAAGTGTAACAAGTTGATCTGCAGAGAGCACAGCGTTGTTAGCTGTTAAGAGTGTGCCCCTCATTAATTAAGCACTTTGTTTTTCCATTTGAGACGTTGGGTAAATGACAGTAAATGTGTAATATAGTACGAAAACGTTTCAGATTTCCATTGTTATGCCATATGATGTTAAAAAAGCGTTTATACTACTCACGCAGTAAAGAAAGTTCGAGGTTTTTTTTTAAATATGTATATTTGTAACTAGTCATTGTTTAATGCTATTTTGCTGCAAAAACTTTGAAATGAACATATGGAAAAAAACACACGGAATTGTTCAATATATTCGTCCTCTTAACATATGTAAGCACTAGAAATTATTTCTAAAATATTTTATGTATATATTAACATATTTTATGGCAACATGTAAAAAATATAATATAAAAACAAGATGAAGATATTTTGCTTTCAAAAATGGGTACCAAATCAAAATTCAACCACATAAAATGATCAGATCTTGTATGAAAGGTTAATTAAAAATAATTTCAGTGTAACATCCAAAATCTATACAGAAATCTTAACGTTACAAAATTATAACTAATGGGGTAAAAAATACCCAGCGCGTGTGTTTAAGTTCTAAATTTTAGCGCGTGTGCTCTAGGGTTAAGAAAATCAAGCATGAGTCAATTTGACCCAATCTTGGCGTTTTGTGTAACTATTCTTATATTTCAATTTATATTAAAATAACAAGTTGATGTCGGTCCTAATGATCACCCGTCTCTTTCCAAATGACCTGCACTTTTTAATTTCTCAGTCAACGAGCGAAGAATCATGGATGATGCTGCTTGCGTAGTGGTACTCCGCATACTGTCAGCAATGTAATATCATCATTTGAAAGAATCAGAATACAACAGATACGGTGTGCTTTACATGTGAGACTGAGAGAGTGTGGTAGTTTGATTCTGGTAGTTTTATATGTAGTTCTGTATATGTGTAAATAAGTATATACCGTTATTTTTGTGCAGCCATGAAAATGGTTACAAGGTTAATATGATGTATTATTTTTTATGCATTTTTATGCATTTTTCATTGTTTTGTAGTATCTACTTGAAAAAATAAAAAAACAAAACAATGCAATAAATACAACACAATGAATACACCCATACTCTAAAATACCTTGATTTTGAACAAGTACTTTATTCCATACGAGAAATATACATGCGCCGAAAATGACTCTTCTTGGAATTCCGTGAGATGAAATTATCTTGATGTTCCGAGGGTTAAGGATCATTCATCATGATTTTATCTTATACAAACATAATTTAATAAAAATAAATATATACAAGAAAAATAAGCGATAAGAAAAACTTACACAAAAGAAGGAGTAGACTTGCACTAGGAAATATATCCTTCAAACTGCTGTTTGGATGCAATTATTGTTTAATGTTAATACAGTGATTCTGAGTGTTTAATACAACATATAGATAGGGAAACTATATATACAGCGGGTAAAAAAAAGTATTTGCACAAGTTCAAAAAGAGGAAGAACAGACTATATCACACGTAAAACATGGCCCATTTCGAAATCTCTTGCCCCTTTATGATAATTTGGATACCTTATATAGAATACTACAGACCTAACTACAACTCGATAAACCTTTAAGGTAATTTGCAGCGAAAGAGTGAGGACTACGTAAATTCATCGCAAAAAACGTATTTGGACAACCCTAATACTACTTTCGAAATAAATGTTCTAGGTATTCTTTTGTGTTCAAGGGCAGTGTATTGAAGCAATCTACACGGTGTCAGGCAAGCCAAGCTTGTTGGAAAGTCATGCTTTACCGTTGGATACATCATAAAGAAACATAAAACAGAGAGCAATTATTGCGGAATAGAATCCATTCTGGTCAACCAAGAAAACTAACTTTCTGGAATGAAACTCAAAAGACCTTCATTCTGTGCTAAAGATTTGATTATTTCACTCGCCTAGGATATGTAAGTTAACATTACACCACAAACAATGCAAAATTCTTTTAAATAAATTCGGATTTAGAAGATATGTATCCAGGGTATAAGTACTGGCCACTCCATTAGTAACTACAAAACCCCAAATCATAACAGACTATCCAACATTTCTACCAGTTGAACCAATGTTCTGCTTTCTGAAAGCATCATTCTTCTTTCACGGTTATTTGAGAAGAAAAACAATATTTGTCCAATAAAGCAGTAGCGTGTCGGAAGGGTGAGCCGGACAGAAGGAGAACCACATTTGGAAAAGCTGAATAACTCCTTGGCATAGACTAACATTAGTTTATGTTATTTCCTAAGTTTATTTTCTAGTAACAGCAGAAACTTTGTAATTGTTAGTTAGAACATGATATGCTTTAGTGATTTTTTTACGTTATATCAACATTGTTAAATTCTGTAATTTTTGGGCCTGGTGAAGCCTTCGTGTATGCTATTATATGTTTTTTTTTATGAATATACAATATTTGGCAAAATCTGAATTGGATTTGTATCATATGTGCCTTAGACCCTAATCTGAAAAAAAATATATCCGAATAGGCGCCCAAAGTTACACAGAAATCGGCGCCCTTGCCTCCCACGAAATCCTGAATACGTAACATATGATATTCGTTCTCACTTAGCTGAATATAGAAAGACATATACCTGGAAAATTTAGATCTTAATTTTACATGTTAATAGGTTTGACTTCAGAGTGTTCTCGAATGTATTCCTTCAAATCTTGACAAGAAACATTATGATCAAGTCGGGTTACAAACAAAGCTTTGGTTTGGTTATCATCTTCGGTTTTTTGGTAACTCTTGTACCCTGTACCATTGCCATCTCTTGTCCATGTTAGCAGATGTTGTTTGCAAGGGTTTTACATTCTTCCTTTCTTGCTTGTCCCTTTTATTCTGAGTGTTAATCCATTCCTCTTGTTTATTATCCCTTTCATACCTCAGCTTTAACAAGATCACCATTATACTCACTATTAGCTTGTGAAGCACTAGATAATTTCTGCTTAACAGTGTTACTGTAATATAATTTTGTCTTATCACTAGAAGAGCCGGGCTGCAATTTCCGGAAAAGATAACTCACTGTCAGTACTGTAGACTTCGGCATTTTGTTGCCGAAGAAGCGGCCTTCTGGAAGCTAGATAACAATGAAAAAGATTTGCCAGTTTATTGTTTTTATGTGTTGAAGCAATTAGTTCAGCTTTTAATGATTCAAAATGTTTTCTATAACAGCGTTGACAACACAGTTTGGATTGCAACAAGACCTAACTTGATTGTTAATGCCATTGTATGTTTTTAAACAAGGCGATTCACAATTACCCATTACATCTCCTAAAACGTTGTTATTTCTTCCTATATAGGATGTTCTAGTCAACTTATCATTACCTCATGATGCTTTTGACGTCACACCGTTTCTTTCTGCTGTCGTCCAGACAGCTGACAGTTATAAGAAGATAACCGTTATTGTAAAAAGCTTCAAACTTAACATTGTCAAATTTAACACAGTCGTTCATATTTAATCCTTTATAATAATAATAATAGTGTGCACATATTTCGGACAAAGATTGAACTCTGTCTTGTTCATCTAGAGCCTACATCCCATTTACAACACAACAAAGTAGTCTAGAGTTGGTGCAGATGAATCGAATCTATAATTGCCTACTGCAGGTTCCAAAATGATCGTTGGTTCATTTGTCGTTTTAGGATCTAGTCATCGGTGCATAGTTTGAAGATAAGTTTATTGTATTCATCTCGATCGACCAGTTGCCCGTATAATTAGTTATTAGCTACCGTTCATTCTTCGCTTTTACAAATTCACTATGGCACTACTTTATAAATATCATTTTTAAACAGGCGTAGTAAACATAATTATAATTGGCCAATTGTTAATACAAAATGTTTATTCTCCTTCTTTTATTTACATAAGAGTGAAAGAGAGAGAGACAGAGAAATAAAATCGCTTTATTATAGCATCATCTTAGATATCTCCATTTAGGAAAATTTAATTTAGTCACAAATTTAATTCAATTTTTAAAATAAATATTAATTTTACAATTTAAATCTTTGATATTATTTTAGCATCATATAAATATTTAACCCTAACTTCTAGTTGTATTTTTAATAGATGACCATACTACTTGCATTTAGCATACTAGCAAGAACATTTTAACTTTACGCTACGCTCTTTACCGATTCAATCCCGATTCAATCGAAACATCAATACCAATTACCGGTCAATGACCATTTTTACTTCTGTATATATTTTAAAATTAGTTTTTTAGTATGTCTATAATATGTCACATGTACACACACCTATTATTCCCATATTATTTTATTTGCACTTAGTTTAATAGTTTAATATTCTTCAAATTTTTATTTTTATTTTAGTAATTAAATGTTATTGTTTAAATTTTGCTTTGATAATTTTAATAGTTTTAAAACTCAATATAGCAAAATAATTAATATGTAAACCATTATAAATTTATTTTCTTTATTTTGTAAGCATATAACCAACCGTACATAACCGCATTTAAAATATATTTAAATTTTTCACAAACTATTGACAGTAACACAAAATTCGTCCACCCAGTTTAACTATGGCAATATCTTTTTATTTCTATTTCCGGAATTTACTTTTTTTATTTGCTTTCTACTACTTTGGTCTTAAAAATCAGAATACTTATCAGGTTCTACTGCGAAACATTATAAATCAAAAATTTTGTAGGCAACCTCGATGCATCCTATTTTTGAACCAAATATTAATGACTACGAATTTTTAACAATTATTCAGCATTTTTAAAGCAAATCTGACAGCAAAAATAAATATTAGATAATTATCGCGAAACGTTTACTGCAAAATTCAACAGTCCTCAAAATCTTTTGACCTTCAATCAATTTTATGCGCCTTCAATCATCAGATTCAACGTAGACCCTTGCAATTTTCCAACATTCCACCTTTAGGAAAATTTTCGAAAATCATCGACATAATTACCCATTTTGAAAACATCGAATTACATATTTGTTTATTTCCTAGTGTTACCAAAGTGATCCCCTGTTCTTCAAATACGATGTTATCGAATGTGTACCACAAACGTTCAAAATTATTTTCGTTTTAACTGTTTGAAATGAATTTTAAGGTGTCAGAAGATTCCAAGCCACTTCTATTTTTTTTTATTAACTGTACCTGAATGCGCTCTCTATATATTAAGAATTCTACGGATTGACGTCATGGCCAATGGAAAGATAAGACTGAGTAGTAACCATTTAATTATTTATGTATTAGTTAAGTGTAAATAATGAAATCGTGAATCAGCTGCTTTCTACTCTATGTCAAGTTTGTTGATGACAAAACTTAGTGGAGTTTTGTTTGGAATATTACATAATAATTCTGGATATATATCTATAGTTCGAACGTTTGTAAACTGAAGCATTATCCCGATTAGCAGTATGTTAGAAGAACAGGGATTTGGGTGTGCTGCTTCAATGTGATTCTTCAACAGGTAAAATCAAGGATTTCACTGCTATGAAAATTAATGTCAGTGCATGCTATTGGCAATAATGTCAATAGGGATTGCTGTACGTGGTGTTATGATTAAATGTATAGCTAGAATCTTGCATGAGCTATATATTCTCAATATATTTTAGAATAATGCATGAACTCTTATTTCTTTGCGATACGTGCTATACTATGGATAATAATGCATGCACATATGCCTATACTAACTTTCATGGCTTGTACTTCGAGTAATCTAATTAATACTGTGTTGATATATTGGAGTAAGCTGATTAATAGCAATTCTATATTTTCCTGCTGAGCTATTAATTATATTGAATTTAATGTTCCATGTTCCAGTTGCTGTGTTTCTAATTTCATGCATTCATTCGGCCTTAGTTTAGTAAACACAAAATACTTTAATCTAGTAATTTGGAAGGGAACATTTACTTTCTAAGGAAGCGTCCGACAGATGTATTCTTCAAATATTCCAATGTGTTTTAATGCCTTATTCAAGTAATTTAAGTGACTATTAAAAACGAATTTTTTGTCCGAAATATGAATGTGAATTTTGTTCACAACATTTGCCTAACGGAAATTACTCTGCTTCTTGGCTTGAAATTATAAATTCTACGAACTACTACTTTCGCACTATGCCAATGCCATTGAAAACGTCCATATCTCAACAGTGTAATCCTTAGCTAAATTTGACGAGTTGAACTACCTTCTATGGCTCTATCCCGCAATTTTGCGTTACGAACTCATTATCTTCTTACGCAGTGAAAAGTCTATAAAATTTTGTTAACTTCAACATTTTTAGAACTTTGAACTTTCACTTCACATTTGAACTGAACTATTTCAATTTGGACATTAACCACAATGCTTCAACTATTTAAATTTTTTGAACCTTTTGCCAGAAACTCATAACAACTTTCAAACCACTTTCATTTTCACCACGTGTAGTCCAGTGCGGTAGACGGTGAACAGTGTTACAGTGAATACAGTAGCAAAAACATTAGACTTCGCCATAATTTTGAACATTTCGAAGCCAAACAATACATCTGTGCAAATAACCGAATAGTTTTACTGGCTTGGAAAAACATTTTCGGCTGCATTACAAGCACATAATAACCTACTGATACACAAGCCCTTCTGCAGAGTGTCAAGGTTCGCTCACACCACGAAAACATGTTTACCCGTTACAGATAAAGCACAGTATAAAGACAGAGATGTCAATGAAAATAAAAACCTAGTGCAATGAGCGTAATTATAAATAAGAAATCTGATTATGAATAAAAAAATTCATTCCATTTTGATTACAACAATATTTTCAATATTCAATTTTGCTCAACATAGATTCCATTTTCAGTTATTTTCTGGACTCTAAAAAGATACATTTTAATGATCACTTGAATATTTTCATCAAAAACGTTGAAAATGGGTTTCACGAAATCATTGCGTTTTCTGAACATATTTAACTATCTATATTTTGTATATTAGGTAGAATACCATTGCCCTTTCTTAAAATTTAAAATAATGTGAAAATGTATATAACATGTAAAAAATAATAATTCAGAGTATTGTATTACTGCATTTTATTTTCAAAGTCAAAAGCCGATTTGTGAACCTCTTAAGCAATGGAAGTATTTAAAATTGACAAAATAATTTAAATAACCAAATCGGTAAAATATTCGAAATTTTATAATTCCAAATTATTAATATTAATGTAATTTGTGTTAGGAAAATTGGAATAAAACCAGTATGGATGAGCAGAAATGCATGTTAGCATTTCTTATACTGATGCAATGCACTGAAATTCATGACGTCGAACGAAATGCTATTGAACTCAAAGTAAATAGCCCTATGATGGAGACATTGTCTTCTGTCCCCGATCAGGATAAAGAAATTATTCGACAAACCTAGATCAGAGAGCACCTTGTTTATTCGTTCAAAGGACACAAATTAGTATATAAGACAACCAGCCCTAACTATATCATCTCTCTTTGGCTCTGCGATTCTGAGCGTCAACTTCCCTTTGGTTCTAAGCTTCATAACGTCAGCTATAATCCAAACGGCTCATGTCGAAATTATTCTACCAAGGTCCTTGCTGTGCCAAGCTTGACTTAGTCTACAAGAGGCTGTACAACTAAAAATCTAAGAACTAAGCTATCTTATATTATTTCCAGGTATGAATATGGGAAATTACTTTAAGTTGAATTTACTTGTGCATCCGACATAACCCCATCTTCCCATCGTTGTTAAATATGGTTAAATAAAAAAGGAGATAGTTAAATATAATTTCAGGTAATCTCAGACCGCACAGTCTTGATATCTCAGAATTTCTGTTTTAGAGAATCCTCTCCAAGTGAGCTATCAGAGCGCATCTTTTTTTTTTATCCAAATTATCTGCAATAACTTTATCTTCATTGAAATATGTTTACTTTCATTGAACAACCAATTGTAAAACCTCTCACTAATGTGTAATGTTCTGCCATTCCGCATATTTAACATGCATTTCTGGTTCTTTTGTGGCCCTGGAGGAAGACGTTCGCATGGTGATTAGGCTTTACTTACGTCCTTCACCCAAACGAACAGCAGTGTTTGTAATCGATCACAGTCTGTAATCAAAAGTTTCCCGCATTTATGAAACTAGTAGAAGCGAGTAGAAAACACTCAGCTGGGAGAATTTGTAGTACGGAAACTGGTGATTTGAATAATCAAGATTGCACGTAACGTGAGAATTTGTTCTCAAGCTTTCATCTTGCTCAGTATTTAAAGCAAAATAAGATCAGCTTGCTAGCAACTGTACAGTGCGACAGAAAAGAAATCCCCATGAGAGAGTCAAAAGGGAAGGATTTTTATAACGCAACCATCTTGAAAACTCAGAACGATATTACGTTCACGGCATATAGGTGAAATGTTGTTAAAAAAACATTTGATTTTCGTGAAAATTTATATTTGGGGCTTTCATGGGATGCTGATTACAAATTTGATACCAAAAATATTAAAATGTGAAATCCAAATTGGTTGTAGTGCAAAATGTCATAATCTCTAGAAATTATCAGATTTTTTTTAAAATTTCATATCCGAGACTTTCAAGGGGCCGTGAGTTTGATCCCTAGGCTAAAGTGTTTAAATTAAAAAATGAAGATGGTGGCAGCGTAAAATATTGTAATTGTTAGAAATAATTTAATTTCGTGGAATTTTTCCCGGGATTTCTGAGATTTCTGGGTTGGATTCCTAGACTAAAATATTGAAATTATAAATTCACTCCAGTAGGACACACACGCATTTTTAATATTAATTTTTGTTCTAATTCGTTGATTAACAGTTATTGCTTAAAAAGTACTATTAAAAAGTACCACATCGTAAATGCGGACGAGAGAGGGGCCCACTTGAGACCACGTAGATCGATGTGGAATGGACATCGATTATCGGTATCACTAATTTACCTATTTTCTAAAACTATATTTTGCAAAGAATAAATCGATTTTTACAAACTTTTTGTTCATTATGAATAAATTAAAATTAAAAATAGAGCATTCGTCATGGCATTATATAGATCCATGTCGTTAACCGATATCTATATTGATCAATGTCGGTCCATATGGGCAAATCGATGTTTATTCATGCAATGGTATATCCCTCTGGTGATAAAGTATAAAACTTCATGTTGTTGCCAACACGCGGCCAGCTTTGTTTGGTGACAAAGGAGTTGTTCACAATTTAAGCACGTTAAAGTGCAGAAATAATATGTCCTTCCACGAGAAGGACAAAAAAATAAAGTGTTAAAGTTGATTGTGTTTTTCTCAAGGATTCTTTGATCACTGTACGTAAATAGGCAAACTAACAAGATTTATAGTAATATTAAGCTGGTTATTGTACGCCGTCAGAACCGGGAGACATTTTACACTTGTTTCGTTTGTATGGTGGCAAGTAGCATATTTTCTCAAGCCCATGTGGTTGTTGAGATATTTTGACATTTGAGATATTTTAATAAACTCTCGTATAGCTTTGTTGAGATATGTTGACAATTGTGGATTTGCGATAATTTGACCAACCCTGGTATATATGTATCAAATGTTTTGTTTCGGACGTACTCTATATTCTTCATCTTGTCAAATTACAAAGTTCTGCGACGTTTTATTGAGATATGTTGAAAATTGTGGATTTGCGACATTTTGACCAATCCTCGTATACATTGATCAAATGTTTTGTTTCGGACGCTCTACGTTCTTCATCTTGTCAAATTACTAAGTTGTGCGAAGTTTTGTTGAGATATATTGAAAACTGGATTTGCGATATTTTAACCAACCCTCATATATATGGGTTATATTTTTGTTTCGGGCGTACTCTACGTTCTTCGTCTTGTGGAATTACTAAGTTGTGCGAAGTTTTGTTGAGATAAGTTGAAAATTTGAATTTTCGATATTTTGACCAACCCTCGGATATATAAGTCAAATTTTGTTTTCGGACGTACTCTATGTTCTTCGTCTTATCATGTTTTTGAAGATGTGGAGAGTTTTGTTGAGATACGTTGAAAATTGTGTATTTGCGATATTTTGACCAAACCTCGCATATATGGATCAAAATTTTTGTTTTGGGCGTACTCTGTGTTCTTCGTCTTGTGAAATTACTAAGTTGTGTGAAGTTTTGTTAAGACATGTTGAAAGTTGTGGATTTGAGATATTTTGACCAACTCTTGCACATGTGGGCCAAAAGTTTTGTTTTGGACGTACTCTATCTTCATTGTCCTGTCAAACTGCAACATTTTGTTGAGATATGTTGAAAATGGTGAATTTGCGATACTTTGACCAACCCTCATATATATGGGTCATTTTTTTGTTTTGGGCGTACTCTACGTTCTTCGTCTTGTCAAATTACTAACTTGTGCGAAGTTTTGTTGAGATATGTTGAAAATTGTGAATTTTCGATATTTACCAACCCTCGTATATATGAGTCAAATTTTTATTTCGGACGTACTCTATGTTCTTCGTCTTGTGAAATTACTAACTTGTGCAAAGTTTTGTTAAGACATGTTGAAAGTTGTGGATTTGAGATAGTTTGACCAACCCTTGTATATGTGGGTCAAAATTTTTGTTTTGGACGTACTCTACGTCCTTTGTCTTGTCAAATTACTAAGTTGTGCCAAGTTTCGTTGAGATATGTTGAAAATTGTGAATTTACCTTATTTTGACCAATTCTCGTATATATGGTTAAAAACCATGGTTTCGTATATAGTCTATTCCAGTTCAGAGCTTTTTGTTAGATAACCCATTATTATTATTAGGTTAGTTGGCAACATTGAACCTCCTTTAACCAGTTAAAGGAAGATAAAGACAAAAATGTAATCTGATGACGTAATTCGAGCAGTCACTCCGCTCGAACAGTTCGAGCGCTCGATTTTTTTTCGAGCGCTCGAAACCCATTCACGCTCGGAGTTGCTCGAAGTGGATTTTTGCCAGTTCTCCCACGTTTCGAGCGTGACTGCCTCGGGCTTCGAATTTCGAGCGCTCGAAATCCGCTCGTTGCACAGCTCTAGTTACAATATAGTGTAACTTATAGCTCACACAACCCATGCCGTCGTGAAATAGTAACTACGTCATATATTTATGTTCCTCAAAATTAAGAATCTTATGAGCTTATTTAGGGCTATTCCATATCACAAATCATTATATACGTTACCTTTTATTGATGTTCAATTAAAGACCATGTAAAGTAAATTCATCACGTAGATACGCCTTTATATTAATCTAAACACAAGGTGATAATAAACGTGGCATTTTCATTATTAATTTTGAAAATTGTATACACTAACTAGTATTAGTGCTATAATATTAATAATTTCCCAGAATTCATTTCGATATTTTGTAAATATTTCAGGTGAACCGATTGCGAATGCTGGGTTTGAGACGTTTCAGAATGATGAGCCAACAGGAAATGCAGATTGTGGTGCACTTTCAGAAGACGGATATCTGGATGATATCATGTGCGAAAAAGAACGGCACTTCATTTGCGAGTACTAATTAATTTAATGTGATAGAAAATTGTGATATTTCGAGTAACAAATTGACTGATCAACGAAAAAGTTCTGGAAAGTTGTTTTGTACTGAGAGTGAATCTGCGTAGTTCACTTATTTTCAAATCAATTACTAAAATGTACAACTTCGTCAATAAAAGCATATTTAAATGTATTTGTATTTACAAAATGTATCAATAATTATATACAAACCAAGACACAATTTGTTCATTTCAAACATCATACATATTTTAATTGACTTCGGAAAATGATATTCACATGAATAAGCAAAATTGTAGAGCAATTTAGAGCGTTAGTAATAGTAGAGGTGGTGCTTAGGGCGTTCTTTTCGATCCCTACTAGTCCCAATGATAGACAAATGCTGTATGCGTGTGGGTTCTCTCGGGGTTATTCTGTTTCCTCCCACATTTTATTACACCAATCGTCTAATAATCATTAATTCGTGCCAAATTTGCCTAACGGTCTTAAAATTAAATTTATGTTTTTTTTTCTTGTCCTTACATATCAGAATATTTGCCTATAATAATTACACTGTAGTTTATTCTGTTCTCTTTTTATATATTGCAATCATTTCAATTGTTTTCTATTCCATGTTTAACTTCCCATCATTCTATTTATTGCTAAGAAGCTAGATTCGTATTTGGAAATTTATAAAGTTTTATTAGTAATATATCTGTGCCCGATGTTCTGTTGTTGCTCAGTTGGTTAATGACATTCCCTACTTCGGCAATATCCATTGCTTCGTTTTCTTTATTAAGTTTCTGTGTTGTCCCCCTTGCTTTTCACTCTGTTTCATTTCTGTCCATCAAGTCAACCCAATAGATTGTCCAAGAGTGTTTTTTTTAATGTCTTTGCATCTACGATTATGAATGGTTTAAATAAAGTTGTATCGCGCCTAGAAAATATTAACATTTCTTCACGTTTTTGTTTTTAACTTATTTTCTCCATTCCGCTAATACGTTTTCACTTCTATTATCTTTGTATTTCATACTTTCGTTGCTACGCTCCCACCGCATTTATCCAATTTTCTCTTGTTTCACCAAAAGAATTTGAAAATAGGAACTACATTTTGTAGCGAGATTCAAGCTGATCGCTGCAATATCACTATCGCAAACTTTACTCTTCAATTGAGTTAAAGGTCTTTCGATGTAAATATGCTGCAACAGAAAACAAGGTTGCTAAACGGGTCCAGAGTGTTTCTATGTAATGATTGAATAATAGGGAGATATAAAACCATGGGGTCGTGCATTTTCTAAACACGGACCGATAAAGTAAATTAGATTCACTTTCACACTCAGCGATGTAGAATCACTAAAGAAATGTTAGTTTCACGTAAAATACATTTTCGCTGTTTACCAGTGTTAAGTCAAGTTTCTAATACTTTGTCTCATATACTTTTTCTTGTTTATGGGCTTCCAGAAGTTTAAATTGATATATGTTACCAATATTAATATAATATAAGAAATTATGTGGTATTTTCATCTAGCCACCAGGACATCTGGATGTGGTCTGCATGGCTGATAGAGTTTTGAGTGAAATTGTAAGGAAGTTAAATACTAATAAAAATTTATTATCCTTAGAAAAAATCTCACACCGATAGTAAAAAAAAGAGTTAGCACTTTGATATTTAATTTTGTTTAGACAAATGTTTAGAAGCTGCAAAATTATGTAAGTTGACAAGAGTTTGACAAATTTGTTCATATATTTAATCTTAAATTTTCGTACCGCCAATATTATTATGATTCCCTTTGTGCACTTTTTATTACTTTGCATATTCAATCAGGTTTATGTATCTTATGTTTTATAATTTTCTTCGGGTATAAATGTTGAGAAGGGAAGCAATTAGATAGATCTTGATAGCATCGTAAGCACTATTAAACACAGGAAATTTGTTTTATTCAAATTTATGTTAATTGCTCATGACTCTCTAATAACCACTAATCACTAACGACAAACAAACAAAATTCCATCAACACACATAATGAAGCATGAAATATTTACAATGATACAGATACATAATTGCCTCAGATTTCATGAATACATAGCATAAAATGTATGGTTAAATTTCCAATTCATGTATATTTAACATCGCAATAGAGATAACTAAAACTGATGATTTTATTTCAAAGATTGCGTGCTTTAAGATTCCACAGTCGTTACATAAATAAATTAGTAAACTTCTGTTATTTATCTGACATTTATTGAGTAAGTTAGTATTGTTGCTAGATGCATTCAATGCAGTAAGTACTTTCTTTAATGTGTAAAACATATGGACGTTTATTATTTAAACCATAATTTCTTAGATACCTCACACATTTCACTGTATTACATGTCTACCTAATATCGGGAGACCTCTCAAGCACACGCAGTGTGGCTCTAAATATTTCATTTGATTTCTGTGTAAGTAATCGTTTTCTTGGACCAAGTGGATGATTTTATAGCTACTTATCATGACATTTCAAAACATTATTTGTGAAGTGTCCAGGCCATGTTGTTCGGATGGAGAAAACGAAGATAATAGTTTATCCTGGTTGGAAGGTCGGGTGGACGGAGACTATTGAGAAGACCGAGCCGTCGTTGGAAGGACAATATTAGAATAGATCTTCGAGAAATATGTGTTCGTGATGGAAACTGACTTGATGTTGCCAAAGATAGAATCCAATGGCGAAGGTTTGTTGCTGCGGCGATGAGCATGTGAGTTCCTTAAGTCATATAGCTAGTTCAGTTAGTTAACGCAATACGCTATCCCTTGTGCCATACGCAAGTGCCGTGAACGGCGAATTGGGGATGTGGAGGTAGCGTTTCAAATCTTCTTAACCTACGGTACGAAGTGCGGTGGAATGGTTAGTCCCACGATCGACCGCCTTTACCTTCCCAATGTGCCCAGGAGTACCAAGGACACTCTGGTACTCAATTTGATAGGAGACTGAGTGCACCTCAGAGTGCCAGGCATGGGAACACTGCGAGAAAAATATCCAGTGGGATTTGAACCCGGGCCGCCCGATTTGTAGTCAGACGTCAGTTAGTTAATATTTAAAAATAAATTCTTAAAACGTTACTAGTAATTATAGTAAATAAGTTTGTATTTAATTAGTAGAAATAAATTTATCTATAAAGAAGCAACATCCCCTTTGGAGTTGAAAAACAATGGTGTTAGACCGTAACGACCTAAGCAAGTCAAGGTACCATATACTGTTCTTCACTGGAAAGAAATTTGCCAAGGATTGACAGAGAGGTCCTAATCGCATATAGATTATGTTGAGCGAATATATATAACTATGTTTAGTATTTCGCGAGTTTTCGAGGTTGGGCAAGATGACGCAAGAGAGAACGTGTTAGTTGATTGCCGGGAGGCGCAAGGTTCTGAAAGTTTGATGGATGCATTATATACGAGCTTATAGAAGATACTAAGGAATTCCGTAGCTTTCCTGTTACGTTAATCGTTTTATTTTTGCCCTACACTATGAGCAACAACTAATAATAAAGTTCACACTAAGTATCTTGCAGATTGCCTGGGGAGATACACCGAGTTACTATCCTTCCATACGTCTCCTCGAAGGTTATCTAGTAAAGTAAAATTTTTGGACGATTATGTGCTTACATATCTGAACTACTAGACTACTTGTGGCGATTCGTTGTGTGACATTTCTACTTGACTTTGCGTCGGGGAAGGGGATATGTATGGTAGAACGAGCTTTAAAATGAATCTTAGAACCATATTGTTCAGAAATATGTATCAGATTTTAGTCTTTACGACTTCTAGGCTCAATATAAGAATATACTTTTGAAATTCACAGAGAAGTACAATTCCGAATATAAAGCACAAAGGCACAATGAATGAAAGTTTATCCCAGTAATATTATTATAGAAAATAACTCATGTTTTAAAATACCAGTCTATCAAAGTTTTAGAAGTAACGTTCGAAACTAGGTTCCAAATCTAAACCTAAACCACTGATGCAGCCATGTTTGCTGTGTGTTACTCACCGTTACAATGAATGAACTACTGAGTGATTCTGTACCTACAGTCAAACTGGGATAAAATCTATCAAATTAAGTTTACGAAACATACTTTGAAAATTTGAGTTACATTCGAATATACAAGAAACCACTTGGTTTGTGATAATGACATGCATACTCATTAGTGTATGTGCGTTTAAAGATGTCAGTGTTGCCAAATGTTTGGAATGTAATGTACATTTTCTCTTGTCAGCTGCCATTGCGACAAATACTTGGCATTTCCAAATACAAAGTAATCAAAAACGTTCTTCCGTTTCTGACGTCATCAAAGACGTGATTAACTGACAACGAAAATACACTACTAAGGTGCTGGAGAGCAACCAGGGTGGAAATGAAAATATTGAAGGTGACGAAGACAGATGCTTTACGCAATCATAGCAGCCATATGATCATTTATCCCCATTTTTATGGGGATGAAGTACAACTGAATCCAAACATTTGCAAACGACACATTTTTTTTTACATTCAACATATATGCCTCAATCTAGTTATTTTGCAACCACACAACCAGTTTTATAATGTTTGAGTGAAGGTAATTATGGCGTTTGTACTTTTCACTCCAGCGTTTTCTACATACGAGGGTAATTCTAAAAATTTCCGGCCTGACTACCTTTTAGAAGTGGTAGAAAGAAAACACCAGTGTTACTTTTCAATATAGTCACCCTTTACTTCAATACTCTTTTCACTTCTTTGAAAAGCATTTGTATACCCGTAAAATTGTCCGAAGTTTTGTCTGCAAATGGCTCAAAACTGCTTCTTTCATCGTCCGAAAACTTTCTTCCTCGAAGGCCATTCTTCAGTTTAGATATCGGGTAAAAGTCGTTAGGCATAAATCTGGGCTGTAATGCGGATGAGAAATCCCCCTTGAAATTATAACATATTTGGGTAACAACAGCCGTATGGACTGCAGCATTATCGCGCATGAGACGAATGCCGCGTTTCTGCTTACATTTAAGCAAGTTAACGCTCAACGACCCATTCAATCGACGGGCTCCAACGAACAGATGCAGATAGAGAGTTGAAACTTGTACAATATGCTGTCCTTAGATGGTAGAACATGTGACGAATAGCTCATTAAAATTGACATGATTTTTTAATTTTGTGTCGGAAACTTTTGGAATTACCTCGGATATTCAATGATGTAGATCCTTTGCTATAGGTATAACAAACCAAATGCCCTGTATGTATACAGAGTTATAGGTTGAAGTATATACAGGTGATTTCCAGAATGGTAAAATTGAACAAGTGTCTCCAAGCAGTACTGAACAACCTATCCACAGGTAACACAGAAATGCGTTTAGCACCAAAAGAACCTGATAATACTGACCATAAATCTCGTTCTCTTTTTTTGCTTCAACAGCTCTCTTATGTACATTACATTTAATAGTCTATGAAATTTGAACTATATAAGTATATGTCAATTCACAATAGTTTCTTTGGTACAAAATGGAAGCTTGTTGAACATGATTGGATAACAAATAGTTTATCTTTACATCATTTAAGCTATTCACCATTATTGGCAGCATATTCATCAAATATGTTGCAGGCTATCTTCAGAGTATGTAGCACATTTCTTTTCGTTACTATCGAAATGTAGTGGTAAGATTATATTAAAGATATAACAAATTAACTGCATTCGTATGAATAAAATACTGTTTACTGTTCGCGGTAGCAACAAATACATTTGGAGAACTATGAACAGGATACTTTCTATGATAGAGAAAATCCTTATCGAATCTATTCCCATGAAATAAAACTCACCATTTTAAGCACAGTGTCTAACTTTGTGCTATAAGTTTTAAATATTCATTTTATGCAATACCTTTGAGTTAATTCATTTTTGGGAGTATCGTAACAATGCCTGGTGTCTCCATGTAGTAACACAAATACACAACGATTCATACGCCAGCAGGTATCCTTGACGTAACGCTCATTGAATTTCAGGCAAACAGAAATATACATGGAGAAAACAGCCAGCAATCAACACTGTTAATTAAAAGTTTCTTCGTGTTTACTGAATAAACCAAAAGCATTGCGATTACTGTGGATAACCAACTAACATAGTTTTCAAGTATTCATTAGAAGATTAGACCCCAAGCAATCCTTATTTTATGAAAACTTTTATTGTATATTCAGACTCTGTTGTTAAAAGCAATCATAGAAATAACGTTTATACTTTTTATTATCTTAATGGATGTTTATTATCAATTTATAACCATAGCTATTTCTGTTTAGAATGTTAATTTCAGATATAACCTGAGGTTTTTTCTCGTTTCTCGATACCGTGTCAAAATTACCTTACATTTTACACACCACGAAGTTATCAACAATTATGTAATGCTAACACACAATATGTTCATTACTATTGGAGCAGTTATTATTCATTTACTGATAATCTGCACAATGAATAACATCTTCGGCAACACAGCGTTTCAAATATTAAATTAAACATGAAGTAGTCAATGTTGAAAGGCAAAAAAAAAATGTTATTTTCCAGTTGATCTAAATCAAATAAAACATGTATAAAAATAAATATGAAAGTGTGAGCGTTTGGATAATAATAAGATTCATGCTACAGATAACGTTAGTTTATTTTTCATTTGGGTAAATCGGGTACTACTGTCACAATGTTATTTTACTGCTGCTGGAAATCCTTAAATAACTCCTGCTATGATTGCGTATACAGCTCCTATTAAAAGAACATAATGGAGATGGGCTACGACATAATAGGTGTAATGTAAAGCAATATATATTGATCAATTAGCTAATGTTACTCCTGTAAGGCCACCTAAAGTAAATAACAAAATGAATCTTTGTGCTCAAATGCTTGGGTGAATAATTGATTTGTGTACCATGGACAGTTGCAATCATCTAAAAACATCATTGCCAGTTGGGACTGCGATGATTATTGTGGCTGCTGTGAATAATGTTCGTGTATCTACGTATATTCCTACTGCAAATATATGATGGGGTCATACAATAAAACAAAGGAATACAATTTATAATATAGCATAAATTATACCTAGGGCTCCAAATGTTTCCTTTTTGCCGCTTTCTTGAGTAACATTTTAGAAATTATTCCAAAACCTGGTAGAATTAGAATATTCGAGGTGTCCAAAGAATCAGAAGTGATGTTGATATAAAATAGCTTCTTCCCCCTCCGACTGGGTCAAGGAAGGAGGTATTCAGTTTTCGTCTGTTAATAGTATTGTAATAGCTCCTGCTACAATTGTTAAGGATAACAGTAAGAGAATAGCTGTAATTATAACAGATCATACAAATTGGAGTTCCCGTTCTATTGGTATGCCGGTATCCGTATATTAATAACAGTTGTATTAAAGTTTACAGCGCCTAAAATTGAAGAGACTCTAGCTAAGTGAAGGGAGAAAATTGACAGGTCTACTGATCTCCTTGTGTGCGCAATTGAGGTTGATAGGAGAGGTTAAACTGTTCATCCTGTTCCTGCACCACTCACTACAACTCTTCCAGTTAATAATAGAGTTAGAGATGAGGGTAGAAATCAGAATCTTATACTGTTAAGACGTGTAAAGGCAATGTCTGGGACTCCTAATATTAGAGGAACTAATTTATTTCCAAAACCATCAATTATAATTGGTATAACTATAAAGAAAAATATAATGAAGGCGAGGGCTGTTACAATTACATTATAAACTTGTACGTTGCCGATTAGGCTTCAAGGACTCCCTAACTCGGCCCGAATTAATAGCCGAAGGGAAGTGTATACTATTCATTATCATGCGCCCAAGTTTAAATATACCGTACCAACATCATTATGGATTGTAGAAAATAGTCATCATTATAAGTGTTAATGAGGAAATAGATAACAAGGTGGCTCAAGTATTAGGTAGTATATTGTAAATCTATGTATGGAGTTATTGTTCCTCTTGTCAAGTTTAAAGTCTTATAGTCAATAAATATGATACTAGGTTACAATCTTGGGAAGTGCGGTGATAGTACTTAGACCTAAATATTTGCTCTTTATATGGGCCTTTGAAGGTCACTAGTTTAATTAGCCTAGGCAGTTAAGTTTAGAATTAAGGTGGCTACTAAAAGGCATGCTCAAGTAATGGAAATGGTTGTTAAAGAAAATGTTTAGTGTCATTCTGTGTTGATGGTTGTTTTCTGTTGTTTTTTTTATGGAAAATTAGAAAACGTGTCTTAAATTGTTTCCTTTATTACTGTTGTTTAATTTGATCCATTGTTTTCAGAGTTTAAGATTAAGTTACGTTAGCGATAACAGCGTAATCTCCTTTGAGAGTTCATGTCGACAAGTTATGTTGCTACCTTGATGTTGGATTAAGATTTACTTAGGTGTAGGGTGCTCAGCGTGAGGCAGATTGTTTTTTATCCAACTATTAATTAAGGTATTTTAGTACGAAAGGACAAAGTATATGTAATATTTATTTGTTTCTGAATAAAATTAAAGAGCTACTTTGGCAGATAAATGCATTACATTTAGGATCTAGAAATGGGAGAATCTTCATGTAGCAATGCATTATAATTTTAATTTTGTCTTTTTTATATTGTCCTGATTATTGGGATTTTTTTTAGTTGGGGTTGCTTTTTGACTTTGCTTGAGCGTAGAGTATTAGGTTATGTTTATATTTTTCGGACCCAAATAAGGTTGGATTTTGCGGGGTCATTCAACCGTTTGCAGATGCTATTAAGCTTTTTTACAAAGGAACAAACGTTTCCTGTTATATCTAATTCTTATCCTAATTATCTTGCCTCTGCGTATAGTTCATTGTTGTCTTTGTTGGTGTGATTGTGTGTCCCTCTTGTTGGTTTAATGGTTACTTTTTCTTTGGATTTGATATTCCTTTTATGTCGCACTTGCAATGGAGTTTATACTGTGACATCTGCTAGATGTTACTATCATTCTAATTATCCTTTACTTGGTGGGTTGCATGCTGTGGCACCAACTCTTTCTTATGAGTTAAGTCTTGCTTTCATTTTGTTATCTTTTGTTTTTAAAGTGTAGATATAGTCTTTTAACTTCGTGCTTTGTCAACAGGTTTCCGTTATACCTGGCAAGGTTGGTGTCTTGTTTAGCTGAGGTTAATCGAAATACTTTTGATTTCTCTGAAGGGGAGTCTGTGCTTGGTTCGGGCTTTAATGTTGAATACAGCGCTGGGGGGTTGATCTTATTTTAATGGCGGAATACGATAGAATCTTTATAGGGGTTTTATTTACTATCATCTTTCTGGATTGTGAATTTCTTTCTGATTTCTTTTTAATTATGGCAGTGTTTATTTCTTTGATTTATATTTTAGTTCGATAAATTGATATGTTTTGCTTCAAAGAGCTATTTATATTTGTCATAGCTTATCTGCTATTTTTGTGGGGTTTAAGCTTTTCTTGGTTTCATCTTTAATTTAAGTGTATTTTAATTAGGATTTAAAAGTCCTTGGAGTTTCTACTGCAGTATGTTTTCAAAACATATACTTTTACTCGGCCAAGGGACTAGTTTTCTTTGCTAGAAGAAAACCTCATAATACTGAGAGTTGCGGTGCCCAAAACAAATATATAGCAGGTTTATGCATAAGTAGTTTCCGGTTTACCTAAGAGATGGTGCCAGCGAAAAGTACGCAGCGTATTCATTTGACACATACGTCATTTTGTTCGTCTGTCATTAAACTACAAACACACACAAGTTGAGTCCGCCAAACACTAGCGTCTTTGTTTTATCGTTCAGTGATCATGTCGAAGTTTGTGCCTGAAAAGGAACATTTGCAGCACGCATTGCTTTTCTTATTTAAAAGAAAAAGGCTGTAGAAAGTCATCATGTGCTGGTAGAAACATATCGTGAACACGCTCCATCGATTAGAACATGTGACACATGGTTTCTACAATTTAAATGTGGTGATTTCAATGTGAAAGACAGTGCGCGCCCTGTTAGACCACCAAAGTGCCAAAACGAGCAATTGCATGTGTTATTGGAGGATGACCCAACTCAAACACAACATCAATTGGCAAGAGCATTAAATGTGTCACAAGAAACAATCAGCAGACGTTTACGAGCAATGGGGAAGATCAATAAACTTGGTAAATGGGTCCCACACGATTTGAATGAACGTCAAATGGAAAATTGCAAAGTCACTTGTGAAATGCTGCTTCAACGCCACGAAAGAAAATCCTTTTTGTATCGAATTGCGACAGGTGACGAAAAATGGATTTATTTTGAAAACCCGAAGCGGAAAAAATCGTGGCTTTCACCTGGCGAAGCCGGTCCTTCAACACCAAGGCCAAATCGCTTCGAAAAGAAGACCATGCTTTGTGTCGGGTGGGTCCAGAGCGGTATTCTGTATTATGAACTCTTTAAGCCCGGTGAAACCGTTAATGCACAACGCTATCGCCAACAAATGATTAATTTAAATCACGCATTAATCGAAAGACCACCGGAATTGTCCCGAAGACAAGGCAAAGTTATAGTGTTACACGACAATGCGCCGTCTCACACAGCAAAACCAGTGAAAGAAACCTTGAAATCGCTTGGATGGGACATCCTTCCGCACCCGCCGTACTAACCAGACCTGGCGCCATCTGACTATCACCTCTTCGCATCAATGGGGCACGCACTCGCAGAGCAGCATTTCAGCAAATTCGAAGACGTTGGAAAATAGCTTGACGAATTGTTTGCCGCAAAAGACAAGCAGTTTTTCTGGCATGGTATGCATCAATTAGCTGAAAGATGGGCGAAATGTGTAGAAGCCGATGGCCAATATTTTGAATAAAACAAAATTAATTTCACTTGAAAATTACGTGTTTTCTTTACCACAAAACCCGGCAAATCTTATGCATACACCTGGTAAAATAAATTACAATTAATACTTGCCCCGTTAGGATATAGGGATCTTCTATTAGACGAGCTCGATTCAAGTTAGTAGGGTAATTACTTACACTATGATTCAAAAATTGATTCGAGTAAGGGATAGAATTGGAGACCTCGTATCATTTTTATGATGCAAAGGTATTATTATGAGAATTAGAATAGATATAACTAGGGCAATAACTCTTCCTAATTCATTAGAAATTTACCGTAAGATGGCATAGGCAAAGAGGAAATATCATGCCAGTTGAATATGGACCGGAGTTACTAGTTTTTTTTAAATCTTATAATGTGTAAGGATTTCATAGAGATAACAGAGTTAAGGAAAGAATTATGGTTAGGAATCCAATGAAGTCTTTTGATGCGTAGAATGAATGGAACGTGATTTCTCAATATTACTGTTAAGACCTACGGGATTTTTTGGTCCTGTTTGATGTAGAAAATTAGGTGAATAATTAATATGGCGGCAACCAACAAAGGGAGAATAAACTGGAAGGCGAGGAATCGAGTTAGGGCGGCGTTATCCACTGCAAATCCTCCTCAAATTAATTGTACTAGTATCGTCCGAAGATATGGGATGGCAGATAGTAGATTGGTAATTATTGTAGTCGCTGGAAAAAGTACTTGTCCGCATGGAAGAACATATCCAACAAACGTTGTTGCTATTTCTGTTAGATGAATAATAACCCCCACTCTTCATGTGTTTGAAGATATAGGTAAGATCCATAATATATTCCACGTCCTAGGTGCAGGTATATACAAATAAAGAAGAAGGATGCTCCATATGCATAAAGGGCTTGTAGATGCGACAATATTAATATTTCAATTCGTACCGTGTACTTTGGTTTTGAACTACAGTTGGCAAAACGAAACTGCACCTTAGCGTTACATGACTAAATTTTACAAGTGGCTGGACCACGAGTTTTCGAATCACAGGTTTCAAGATCTCATCTGGAACCAAGCAAAACGTTAATCTTACAATATTATTAGCCGCAATTCCAGGTAGATCTTGTAGGCACCACTAAATGGTTTATATTATAACTCATGTGAGCATAAATAAAACTTATGCGATATTTAATTGTCATGAGCCAATACAGCTGAGGAAAACCATTTCATATCTATGCATTCACCACATGTTATTAAAACCATCATGAACAGACTGAGCACACATGCCTCTAAACAAAAAAACGTATGGTTCGCGTAATTAGAAACAAACACTATAAATTTTGCAAAGTACAAGGATTGGAGAAGGGAAACTTCTGCTCAAAGTATCGGCTGCTATATTATCCTGTCCACGCACATGTTTGATCGTGTAGTCATATTTTTACAGAGATAATCTCCATCGCAACAAACGAATGTTAAAATTTTAGATCGTTCTATCCTTGACAATGATTTGCGATCAAACAGTAATGTAAAAGATTTTAACAATATGTTAGACCATCTCTTCACTCCAAAAATTACACTGAGGCATTCCAATACCGTAATAGTATACGTACTTTCAACTGGAGTTAGTGTCCGACTGGCATAAGCTACAACATTAATTTCGTCACCTTTCTTATTATACAGTATGGATGATAGACCTGACATAGAAGCATCGCATTACAGGTAAATACGCAAGTCGAGATCAAAGTGATATAAAAGCACTCTTTCACAGATATCCTCTTTAACGGTAACAAAAACATTTTTCTGTGGTTCTGACCATTGCCAATTGCTCCCCTTTTTAAAGAAACAATAAAGCGGAGCTGCCTTAAACGCATGTCCTTCTATGAAATGCTTCACCCATGTAAACAATCCAAGCATGGATCGTAACTTCGGCAACGAGGTAGGTTTATGTAAATCTTTAATTACTAGTATTCTATTCTCATCCTGTATGATTCCCTGAAGTGTGATAATACGTCCTAGAAAGTTCATTTGACTGAACAAACGACATGTTTCGAAATTCAGGGTCATGCCTGCTGCTAACAACTTAGAAAATACCCATTTTTTTCATTCAAAGCCGGACTAAGCACTTTTTGGAAAACTCCATTCAGAATAGAAATAGAATTTCGAAATCCATTGGACTACACCTAAATGAGATCTGCTGTCCTTCGAAGTTAGAGGCAAAATGTGGCTGGGAAGTTTTAGAAATACGGCATTGATTATAACTTCAGTATTGGTCAAGTGCGTCCCTTGTATTCTAGACAACGAATCTTCTGTTCTTTCAGACTGTACTCTTAATTATTTAAATTGTTTAATAATGTTCAGAAGGTCGTTTATTAGACACCATGTTCTTGCCCCTTTAGGAACAATATACGGATAATGATTATGGGGCGATAACTCATAACCAATAACTCCTAAATACATTAAGATTTTTTAATCTTTCCTAACGAATTCTCTATGTCTCAGCAGGTTTGCATAGACCTGTCCTTGTAATGGCTCTTCAGTATCAAATTCGAAATCAGCAACACAGTCTGGGTAATTAGTAAACAATTCCATACGCTCTAATAACGAATCTCTAACCATACATTCTTCTACTTCGTTCAACAGGGATGACTGCTGTACAACCCCTTCTATTTCCTCTTGGGTAACTATACGTTACGCAACAGTGTCGCCATCATTGCCTTCTGCATTGTCCAAGGAGAGGGGTGGGTTGTCAATACTAAATCCATCACCTCCTTGACCATCACTACTATCTACCATAAAGAGAAACCTTTATCAACTTGCAATACAACTTTCTCTTCATGTTTCTCAAGTACCAACGAAATTTTTGCGACAATGACAATATATTTTAAAGTAATTTCTTTACAAAAACTCAACGCCGTTTTAAGAATACTCATTATTACATTCCAATCAGCATCTCTTCTTCAGTCCATCCAAGACGAACACAGGCACAGAAATATATATGTCACCCAAATGTAAAGGTATCACGCAACGACCTTTGACCATTCGTTTCTTTTTTCAAGAAAAGTCAATGAGAACAACCTCGGGGGCGCCTTCCAGAACAGCCCTTGTCACATCATAAGTTCTCTTTCACGAGTTATATGCCAATAAGGTTGCATTACTGTCAGAGTGAGTCAGGCTCACTAGCTCTATGCCATTTACTTTAACTCGAAAACGAGACGAATTGTGAATCGGATAAAGTTCGAGGTGTTGTTGGGTAAGTCGATTTTCATCTTCATCCTCGTCATCCAACGTATCAAAAAATTCATAAGTGCATACTGCATACAAGATATTCTCCAGGATGTATTATGGATCGGCCTTACAATACGTCATAGAACATGCCAGATAACGGGATCTCGTTGGCTATTCGGTTTCCCGGAAAGTCCTAGATCTTGATAAGTACTGATGACGATAGCTAGGTGGCTCTGGAATATAATCGCCTCTATTTAGTTCATCCTTTCTTTCCCGCCCAAAATTATTTCCGCTGTAACTGTCGTGAGGAGAATTTCGAATATGACTAGCATAACCATCTTGGTTACTGCGGCTATGAACATCATCTTCTCCATTAGGAGGTCGTGTATCTTCTACACGTCTCCATTTACGTTACACTTTTTCGCATTTTGTGTTTTTACGTTTAAATTATCTACACCGCCCTAATATCACCATTTTTTCTTCCTTGACTTGCGCTTGAGAGTTTCTCGGAACACCTTCCGATCCCGCCATCCATATTTCTTACACTAAGCTGTTCGTATTGCTGGCATCGCCATCGTCCCCTATATAAAGTGTGTTGAAAATGTTTCAGAAAAGCAGGTCGATAATTATATACTTCCAGTCAGCTTATAATTGTTATTTATTCCCCCCGTCAGGCTTTCCATCATACATCCTTTAGTGGTAGTATAGCGATTCTATAGGCCTATGTTATATCAGGGGAATAAACTCAAAGAAAGTACAAACGGAGTGGATCATTAATTCATTTCGGAATTCCCCTTGTACAGAAATCAATATATCTGAAATAGTCATATCTTCAGTCATATAGAGTGCAAGTTCTTGATATTGTCTGTATTGTGTCATAAAAAATCAAGCTACAGATGATTGAAAATGTGAACTAAACTTGTCATTCCTCAACAATAATAATCTCTTGCTTACTTATGTCGTGTTTCGAACTGATTTTATAGCTACACCGCAAACTCATCGAAATTACGGATTCAAGCTCTAACCTCATCGTACGAGACTTTAGCTAAATCACCCAGGAAGTAGTCAACAAATTCCAAGTAGTCCTTACGTTCTACTCCACTAAATTAGAACTGTCTTAATAAGTCTCTCAGAAATGTTATAGAGGAATAAGTTTAGACGTTTCCTGAGAATAGAACAAAGTCTTTCAAGTCTGAAAATTTTATGTTATTCTTGGAAGTTATTTTTTCCTTCTTTTAATCTTTTTCTCGCCGCAGGTCTCGCATCTGTCCCTAATGAGTCTATGGAAGAAGAAGAGAAGAGTGATTAGTTAGCATTACTCCGCACTGGCTTGCGCCCAACTCGGCACTCATGGCGGCTTGCTTCAGTCCCACCACTTACTTTGTGCTGCCAGCTGTCTACATGGACGCTGGAGTACCCCATCAAGGTCCCGTAACTAAGTTTCTAACTGCGCCTGTTTGCTCACACACTTTGTCGGAATTTCTAAAGCCTAAATTCAACTGGGAAGCCTATAGTTCCGTTTATCCATTTCCATTTAGGCATAGAACTAAAGCCTATATTTCCATTTATCCTTAGCCCATGATCAGCAATATTAGTTTTCAATTCTTCTCCCTAGGTGTTTACTTCTTCTGCAACTTCAGGACTAAATATAGCACTGCAAGTCTTTAAATCAACATTAAGCGTGTATGTCTTAAAACTAATGGATTCTAACTTATTAGTACATCACTTGATGTCGTCACAACACCCATCAATTTGGTCTTGCACCTCAATTTTATAGGTGTCTAATTTATTAGTTAACAAGTTTCCTTCCTCACATCTGACGCCCTTGAGTATATTATCAACGTAAGACCGGGTTTACTTATCCAACACGTCATTATTTAGTTACACCTTATTCTCGAAAGATATCTCTAACTCGCGTATACTTGCGTCTAATTTATCCGATAGCTCTTGCCGTGCCAAGCTGCATTCGTCCCGATAGAACTTTAGGTCCAATTTGCACAATGTTCACTAATCTTTCCGGACTCTTCAGTAATATCCATATTTCGTGTCTCAATTCTCGCGCACAGTTCGTCCAACGGTTGTACTAATTCACTGTGAAAAAGTACTTTAATAATGATATGTTTGCAATTTTAAATTCTGTTCGTTAATGGCTACACATTGCTCATTAATTTTCCTAGTCTGCGTTTCTAACTTTAAACATAAAAAAGATAGGTTGCAACACTGGTCATAAGATTGTTCCTCTAATACTTGCATTCTTCTCATTGATAACTACGCTCTGTTCATTCATTTTCTCCGACATGGCTTTGAGCTCACCACCCTAAAAATTCAAATTACCAGCCAAGAGGTGTCTTCTGACGAATTCTTGTTAATTTTACCAATCTCTTTACGAAGAACTTCAATAGTTACTTGATCCATTCAGTTTCAAAATTCTAATATAAAAGAGGGGGGAAAGAGAAGTTAAAAATAGCGACAAACAAAACGCACCTAATATACCAAAATAAAAAAGTTTAATTCCCGGTTTAGGGTTCACAGAACCCCACCTATTTAAAGCCAAAAAACAAAGGTAAAATGATTCCACCCTAACGCATAGAAGAAAGTAAACTGCAGACATAAACACTAAAGCATACCTGTTACGACTCTCAGCAACAATTCATAAACTAAAATACTATCATTTTAAATTATGTATGTAAATACAGAGATGTTTACTCTGCACAAAATAAAAACGAAGAACGTTACAGACTTATTGCTACTACATGGACACCTGCAGTATGTATTACTATATTTTTATCCCTATTTTAAGATATTAATAAAGTAGATAATACATTTTTATTGCTCTGTCCATACTGCATTCTTGCGTTGTGTACATTACAATGTTTAAGGTAATAACGTTAGTAAATAGTATATCAATTATGCTTATCACGCACTGTTCCGACCATTTTAATATCTCAATTCGCCCCATGCAGTTTGATTTTGAACCACAGTTGGCAAAACGTAACTGCACCTTTGCTTTACATGACTAAATTTTATAAGTGGCTGTACCACAAGGTTTCGAATCACAGATATCAAAGTCTCACCTGGAAAAAAGTCACACGTTAATCTTAAAATATTATTAGACCAACAAATTCAGGTAGATCGTGTAGGAACCACCGAATAGTTTACGTTAGAAACAATGTGAGCATAAATAAAATGTATGCGATCTATAATTGTCATGAGGAAAACTATCTCTTACCTATGCATTCACCACGCATTACTAAAACTATCATGAACAGACTGAATACGCATGCCTCTAACACAAAGCATATGGTTCGCTTCATTGGAAACAAACAGGATGAAGTTTTGTGTACACTATTTAATAAAAAAACTATTTCAACAAACTAAAAAAATATTACACTAATGATTACAAGATTGTTGAGCAAAAATTTAGAACATTTACGCATTTACGGGAGCTTCATAGCTCTGAACATTGGTAGGCCTAAATGTTGTATTTAGAAATGAAGCTTCATGAAAGCTCAGTTTTTAACACATTTTTAGTAACTCGCCTTCTTGTATGTCTGTTCGGTACTAATTTTGCAATCTATTTTAAACTCACTTCCCATCATTCTATATCTATGATAGTTTAAACTTTGCTTGCTTTCGATGACAACACAATATCCATTCATTAGATAGACGGGAAAATAATCCAGTTAACTGTAATTAATGTATTAAAATAATTCGTAATTATCCTTATATGAACGCAACGCCGTAAGAGTATTGTGAAAATTGGGTTATCTATGTCGCAGGGAGTTTAATATTCACCTATTGTACTATCATGGCCAATATAATGTTTACATGACATTATTATACACAATTTTTCTCCAAGCCTAGAAGATAGGCCACCCAACTGAAGTGGAGGGGGCGATGTGTGATTCTGAGAGTGTGTGCGTGAACGAGCAAGGGTTGGATTTTTTTTTTCTTTAAGAGAAATCATTATCACAAGTCCTGGCTTCTGGAAAGATATTTATGGTTTCTTGTAGTATGTACGAAAGATTGAAAAAAAAAAAGAGATCGCATTTGAAACAGCAAAACAGGTAACCTAACGCAATTTTACTTTAGTTGGGCCAGTAGTTGAAATTTACTGAAAGACGTAATTAAAATTGTCCAGTAGAAAAGATCCTTACCGAACATGGAGAAACGAAAATGAAGGCTGAAATCTATGGTTACTAGGTAATTATTTCTTTCTTAATGAATCGAGTATTCAATAGAACACTGACGTTATGCACGAAAGACAAGAGAAAAGGTCTGTTTCTATCAGTTCTTAAAAATGGGGCACGATATTTATGCTTTATAATTTCTGATATTATGTTGTTATTTACGTTACAAAGAAGATGTTAGCAGCAAAATACACAAAATATGTTGCATGATATATATCACAGTCATATTCA
>JAGDQP010004734.1:44929-82966 GCA_022664845.1 Lepisma saccharinum | reverse complement strand
TATATATATAAAATAGTGATCAGAACAAGTTGGTTAGATGATCAGTCCAGATCTATTCGCGATAGTTCCTTCTTTCTATCTGTTTATTTCTGATTTTTCGTGAAGCATTTAATCGCTTGTCAGGACATTAAACTGTTTCGTTTTCCAGTCGAATTAATTTATGAATCTATGTTAAGACGAGACTTCTGCCGAAAACCTGTGTGTGTGTGATAAAGCTACTGCAGAAGCTGGACAGAGAGGTCAGAAAAGATTGGTTTCGTGGCGAATTGAATCACATGTAAAAAAAAGGTAAACCGTATGAGGGATATGGAGGTAGCGCTCCACATACTCTCGACCTACGGTACAGTGATGTGGGGTGGTCAGTCCCACGCTCGACCGTTTTTACTGTCCCAAGGTGTCCACGAGTACCAACGACACTCTGGTTCTCAATTTGATAATGCACCTCAGAACGCCAGACATGGGAACACTGCGAGAAAAGTATCCATTGCTCTGGCCGGGATTTGAACTCGGAGGTCTGTGAAGTGTCTGGAAAAAGAATGTTTCATGCTGGGACAGGACGAGATAATTTCCACAAAACTGAAAGTTTTACAACAGGAAATTGTAAGAAACCTCCGATTCTCGAGTCTTCTCAACGTTTCGAGAATTCCCGACAGTTTGTGCAATTCACGAAAATTTGTACCGGTATTTCCGAAACTCAAGACTGGGACGGGATTTTTCTCCAATTTCTCTTCCCGAATTGGCTCAGATTCATATCCCAAGTTAATATTAAGTCCTGTCCTTAAAAGCTTGGTGCTCAATTCGGAAGCTCACATATGGGTACCAGTAAACTTTAAACAATATTTAAGATTTGGTAGTGTTAAAAGTACATTTGTTGTCACTCTTAATTTTAGAAGCATGTACTGTCTACGAGCGGTAGATGAGTTCTTAATCCTTTCGCCTAGTAACAAATAGTCCCGGGTTAGTTTCTAAGTAATCCTAGAGAGATAGTTATTGGAAATCCCGTCAAAATTAAGTCCCGTACTTGGGGTACTAAACATCATCTCTATCCGATAGAAAACAATGCCAAACCACCATCGTTTCATCTTGATCTGTCTCTCTTGAGTCGAAAATTTGCCTTAGGGTAGAATGCATCATCATAGTTTGATCTCTTGATACAAACTATTTAGCGCTCGGTTTAAGGACATTCATTCCTTCGTTTCCTGCCTCTTTCATTTTCGTCAGTATAAACTTACCAGGTTATAAGCGACGACATTAATACCAAACGCGTTTTAAATTGTAAATGAAACAAACCAACTTTGTCTTCACAGACCATTTTAGTAAGTCGCCTGCCGTCTGGATTCTATTGATAACTTCTTTTAATAATCAACGAACAAATGCTCCAGCTAGTAAGTATTCCAACTTCTGACTCTGACTCTTGAACTGGACCCTAGTGAGTAGTGACTCAGACCTCTTTAACAGACCTGTTTGCTAAAGCTACCGCGACGTATCAAACGACACCCAATCACAGACAAGCAACAAGAAATATCTCCGCTGTTGCCACAACAAGTAAATAAAAGACTGCATCTGTTTTACTGCTTTACTGAAGTTAATGCGTTGTTGCTCATTACAGAAAGGCGAAAACAGTAACTGGTTGACAATGATTTGTACGAGCGATAAAATTTGCAACTACGCGCCCATAAGCTCTTAAGATTACAGAGCTAGTATGTAGAATCAAGCCGGGAATAAGGCCGTGGTTTCTTGATCAATGTTAGAAGTCGTGGAAACAGTAAAATGGTTGCACGGATTATCACAAAGCTATGTTAAAATTTTTACATTTCTGGCAACCCTGTTGTGGGGAGTGGTTCACAAAAGCGAACGAAAATGCCATCGACGGACGTTCCAATCTTTTGTCACTCGACTTGTCTGAAATCGGTCACGTGTCTAGGAACCTTTAGCTCCCTCCTATGTTTTTTATTCCTTAACTAGTATAATCCAAAAGGAGAGAATGCGGGTTCGGGAAGGGAGAAGGTTACACCCTTTATCTCTCTCTCCTTGATCCTGTATTCCAACAATCTCTGATCTTCGGGTGGTCTTTGTTGCCACAGTCTTCCACCCCATTCATTCATGTTGACGTTGGGAGGGAAGAAACGCTGCAGAAGTTGTGTTCCACGTTTTCCGCGAATGGGTGCAATATATCAACGCCGGTTATTAATGGTACGATTTTTTTTTATACGTTTGTTGCTGTTCACAGGGATATGTGTCAAAACCCTTTTGGGTCGGAGGGGAAGTAACCAAAAACAGGTACCGTGATTCGCATGCTGACTGCTCTTTGGCCCTGCTTTTAATTCCGTATTCTTCCTTTGGTGAGGCCTCACACATTAAAACATTAATCAAAGGGAACTTCTTAATTTATCATAATTATCACAATATATTTCAAGAAACACAACTCGTGACTGTAGAGCCTTACTTCAGTGTGGCTAAAGCACTCATATGGAAAAGGATACGTCTTATATGCATGCATGTATCGGATATGGGAAGTCACTGCAATGTTAACGAATAACAAAGCAGAATGGCCTGAGCCAAGCATGCCAAAAGGTCATAAATAAATCGAAATTGAAACAAAACAGAATCATTTAAATATATGGATTTAGCACGGCCCTTAAACAAGCACATTTTCTTTGCTCCAACATGCTATTTTCTGGTGTACGTATACCCTACGTAGGACATTATTGACATCAGAAACTGAAAAGAAATAAATATATGTATACTGCGATTTGTTGAAATGGCAGATGAAGAGTTTTATTCTCCATGATGTGTCTATGGAGAACTAGCATTCTAGAAACGTTTTCAGATTCGCGTAGAAATTCTTCCCAAAATCGGCAAGTTTTTGGACCTGAAAATGTTTCCATAGGTCATCTTCTATGAATCTGACTGTACTTATTCAAAGTAAGAAAAATAAGAAGTAGCTCGATCTATACCACTAACTCAAAGAAGCAAGAAACTGACTGATGATGAGGATTATGATGAAGGACAATGTTATGCGGTGTTACTATAAATGAATGGTACTGTGCAGATAACAAAGGCAGATGATCTTCGTACTAAACAAACAAAATCAAATATATACTACAATGAGTTAAGGATGCTGGAAATAAGTGTAATAAAATGTAGGGAAGATACCTTCTATAGTGAGCAAATTTGTCAGTCCAGTTGAATAAACAAGAGTACATTAAATCGCTGAAGTACGGGGTGTTTAGGACTTGATTTTAGTTATATTTGGTAGAGGAAAAGATTCTGAGAACTAGAAAAGACGGATTGGCGAAAACTGGGACTACAGAACCGTCCCAAGAGTTAGAACTTTAATCTCTACAGAAAAATTTGGTGAACTTGTTTAAACGCAAGTGAACTGAAGAATTGTCATTTCTCAACAAATCTGCCTTGTGATATTCTTTGTTTCCTGTCGTACTAAAACGAGCGTTGAAGAGTGTGCAACGTCCTCAAGGTAACCCAAATTACCTTATACAACTGATCCGGCTTCTGGCATGGGATTATCCGACGAGCTGAAAGGCAATTATTAGGTGAAAAAGGGGAAGGATACTCCGAGTAGTGTTGCCGACGAGACGAGATTTAGGCTTCTCGTCTCGAAAGTATCTTGTTTAGAGAATGTCTCGTCTCGAAAAGATGTATACCTTGCATTACGAGAGCTCTGTCTCGTCTCGTTTTCTATAGCCATTTTCTCTCGTCTCGTGGCAACATTAAAGGAGAGGTAGTGCATACCTGCCTAGCTGAAGACGGACCAGTGGGTAGGGTTAGCAGAGAGAATGCTATGCTTCTTACCTGCCTAGGTGAAGACTGGCCGACAATAAGGTTTAAGATAAGGAACATGGTTAAAAGGTAAGAATGCACGAGAGATCAAGGAAAACAATGAGTTTATTATGGACTCCAAAGAAAGCATGAACCAAAACTCCTGGATGAAGACGGTCTTGGATCAGGTTTGTGCCGAAGCCCAATGAAAAGTGATCCTGAATTGCTCTGCAGCTACTTATATACATTTCTCTTCGGGCAGTCGCTGATCTTCGTATGACGCAATATTTCCGAAAATTTAATATTAATGTAAATTTTCTTCACGTATTCGTATTATGTAATCTAGCACGGAAATGGCTAATTATGCCCACCATCCATTGCGCATTCGTTTTAATAATTGATGTTTTATAATAATATTTGACATATTATACAGTTTTACAGTCTATCGTTCATAATAATTGATGTTTTAAGGTCAGTTATTTAATAATTGCTATGGTTACTGTCCGCCATAGTCGTCAGTCACTCTATATTCTCTCAGTCACTGTCGTTTTTGTTGTATTTATCACTATTAATTTTGAATATTTTGTTGAAAAACTATTATATGAAATAATGTAACACTATGTAACTTTTCTGCATAATTTTCTTGAAATGATGTCCGAAAAGCTTTTGAAATTTTGTAAATTTAACACAAGTAATTTCAGCAGCTTTCTTCCATTAAGCCACCATTTTAGAGAGCCAAATGTTCTTCACATATACACACTTGTTATATTGATGTAGTATGGTTAAATATAAATGTTTTGGCCTAAATTGTTAAATATTTGATTACCGTGTATCTAAAACTTTATACATCACTTTATATATATTTTTCGTAAACACATAATTTGAAATGACCAAAATAAGAATTTAGTTCAGGGGGTAACATAGGTGACAAAATACTAAATGTGACTACGTATATCGTAAAAGATGTGAGTGACGTCACAAATATAAAACAAATTACCATATTTTCTTCTAGATAAAGATCATATCTATTAATTTCAGAGGAAATGAGGGTTTATATATTTTTAAAAATCAAAACAGGCTTTGCTTACGCAGTGATGGGAAACGAAACAATTAAGACAGATTAAAGTTGAGATTTTATTTTAAAATCTGGGTGATACAAGTCTGAGACTTGGTAATAATACAGATATGATCAGTAAAAACAAGTTTTCTCGTGAATTATAAATCCCTTGCACGTCAGCGACAAGATTACTCTCAATAAAATACTAGTATTCCAAAGGCGTTGAAAAGTGTCTTGTAGTTCACAAGAAACACAGTGTATCTGTAACTGCAACGCTGTACATTACTTTGCAATTTACGAGTATTAAATTATAATTCTCATTTTGCCTGACAGAGAGGGCAGTTTTCTTAAGATAAGATAAACTGATGATTGTTTTAAATGGAAAATAGAACTTCCAATGAGTCCCTATGAATCAGTGGTTTTCAACCGGTGTGTAGCGAATCGAAAGGTACTAGTTTACTAAGCTACAGCAGCATATGGTAAAGTCTTGCGTTGTGGCCCTTCTGCTGTCTCCCGTGCCACGAAAGCAAAATTGTTAAGAACTACTACTCTTCATAAAGTACTGACCCTCTGGTGCTTCCCACCGAATTTTCTGTTTTCTTCTATTACAATGTGGTTATTACAAAAGTATAGTTACACTGAAGTAATTGAATAATTATTACACTCTCTTCAACTTCCTAAAATATTATACAAAATGCACTTGACAAACACACTGTAAAAAATTAATACACTTATCTTACACTTTTCTGTAAACACTTTCAGAAACAAGAAGTGGAAACAACGCGTACAAGAAGTATTATCATGCTTTCTCGAAGGTAACTTTAAACTTCTTGCGCTCTTGGTTTACCAGAAACACTTTTCAAACATCCCAATCAACTCCACGTCACTATTTTTTTGCATTGAGCTCCACTATACAGCAAGAAAAGTG
Organism: Lepisma saccharinum; assembly: GCA_022664845.1. Classification (NCBI taxonomy): domain Eukaryota; kingdom Metazoa; phylum Arthropoda; class Insecta; order Zygentoma; family Lepismatidae; genus Lepisma; species Lepisma saccharinum. The sequence goes on along the minus strand of JAGDQP010004734.1, from coordinate 77,201 downwards.
ACAAACTAGATGAGTAGTTCTTAGTTCCGTTGGTTAAAAGGTGACTTGAGTTCTGACTGCCAACCTCTTTACTTCTTTCCTAGGTAATACCAAATCCGCTTATTTACACAAAAATTGTGTAAAAAACAGTCTACACATTGTGTAAAAAACAGTCTACAAGAAAAAACTGTATACACCAACATAGCATGCAAGCTTATGGCAAGTTTGATTCAAGTTTGAAATTGACTGTACTAAGTTGATATTATAATTTTGATTCGATCTGGATGTAGGCCTACTGATATATTTGGAGAAGCACATCGTGCCGTTTTGTTCTTTTTTTGTAGCGAAGTTTTGGAGTGGGAAAATTGTTTTGTGTGAAAATTTTGTTATTATGTAGAAAGACAAGAAATAAGAAGATAATTAAAAATAGCTGAGAAATCTGTGATTAGTACTTCCTACATTAATAACGGTTTATAAGGATCGTCCAAGAAATAAGATAGCTACAGAGGATAAACAAAGAAGGTAACGTATTTTCATAGTGTGATGTTTTCTATTTTGGCAATGTAATAGATTTAAGCAGCGCTTGTGTTTCTTCTGGAATTACAGGTTGATCATAAATTGTTATATTTTGAATATTAATGTTACTTTATTATTATTATTATCTGAATAGCTTGTAATGGCAACATTGTTCACGCTTGATATGGCAAGCTTGCAAAAAGTTTCAATCAAATTTACTGTGCTATCGGGACAAGTTTCGAATTGTGGTAGGAAGTGAAAAGTAAGCCTTTGCAAGAAGTAATGAAAAGTTGACTAATTTGAGTTGTGGAGAAAAACAACAGTTTTAATAATGAACAGAAAAAAAAGAAAAGAAGCAATTCTGGTTTTACAGTGTTGTTTAAGCTATAAAATTTACTATAATCCTTCCTTCCTTTCAACATTACCAATAAACTACAATATGGCAACCCTGCTGTAAAAAAATAGTAGTGGAAAACAAAGAAAAAAAGTTTGATTCGAAAAGAAATAAGAGAGAACATTGTGTGCGATGATAATCGCTTCCACTGTAATTTTGAAGAAATAAAAGCTGCTTAATTTGTTTTCTGGAGGCCAAATATTCCTTAAGGCATACGAAGAAGAACAAGTCAAGTTCATTCAATTGTCAATGCTTGATTCTATCTGTAAATCAATACGGTCTATGAAGAGGAAGTACAGAGAACAGACTACTTTTTTTTTATTCAACATCACACAAAAGAAAGGAATAATAAAAAAAAGGAGGGATGATTTGAAAGGAATGTGTTTGCACAAAGGAAACGAAATGAAAGAAAGTTAAAAGTGGCACAATTAAGCAGTCACAACTGATGATTACAGAGTGATTACCATCATCACTACTTTTCCCGCTATCTACCGCTCAACGCTATCATTTTGGATGAATCGTAACTAATGACGTAATCGGAAGACGATGATCAGAAAAGGTTTGCCTTAAGAACTGATTTCATGCCGATAGGAAGAAGAATACATAAATGAGGCATTTGGTCCATTGTGTGTGTGTATTAAGCATGGTATATTTGACCGAGTTACATTCGAGAAATTGCCGTTAAGTGTTCTTTCAGAGGAGTGGAGTTTGAGGTCGAGGTCGTTGCCATTTGGGAGGGCATGCTAATGAGCCCTTTGAAATGTTTATACCGTATTTAGTAATTAATTACAAAAATAACACTAATGTTCCTTCCGCCTCGTAAAAACGTTCTTTTAAATGCACATTAGGCTGCCACCATCACCGTTAGTTAATGCAACATGACATCATGATGTATAAGAATCGTCAGTACTGTTCACGAACGATGTTACCAATAGCAATTCTCAATTTTGGATCGCGTACATACGAGATTTCACTACATCAAGAGTGTAAAAAATTTTAACGTTGGAAAAGGGGTAAGTCAGGGAAACACAATATATCCAAATACGGCTCTGGGTGTTGAAAAATGTAACTAAATAAATGGCAAAAGCTTTAATCAGTAACCACCTTAGATTCCCTGATGGTATAGTCCTCTTTGCTTCAACTCAAATTCAGTGTTTGAAAGTACAACTTAAAAAAACAATTTAAGTAAAGCAAAGCAATGCATAAATCAACACGCTGAAAGAAAAAAAAAGATAAAGATCCACGGAGAGAAGATTGCTGTGGTTCATTACTATGCCCTAGGGCAGCTGAAACCATCAAATGTCAAAATTACTGAGAAAATAAACAGAAAATATGAAATGGCACGGATCTTGTTTGGAAAACTGAATTTTATTTTAAAAAGCAAGTTGCCAATTTGTCTCATCAAGCGTAAAATGTATAATTAGTGTGTCTTACCTGTAATGTTGTATGGTTTCGCAATGTGGACAATGAAGGTGCAAATGACCAAGAGTTACACAAAGAGCAATGCATAGATGCGTGCTAGGGACAGCCGGGAGCGTCAGGGAAACAAATGAATGGATATGTGGTAACGGTGTCAAAGAAGATGAAGTGAAGATAGACCGGTCACATAGAAAGACGAACAGATGGAAGACAAGTGTTCTATGTTGTATTTCCAGAGAAAAGAAACGTCTTAGAAGACGACCACATGAAAGGAATAAACGGAATAGCACAATTTTTAAGGAGATACGTGATGAAAACAACGGCTAGCCGAGATCTGTGGGGAACATGGAGGTGGCCTTCATCCAGCAATGGATTAACAATGGCTGAAAATGATGATATACACGAGACTTAGTGCACATTACAACAGGAAAAATATTGTGACCTGCGCCTGGAACCGAATTTTAGATCTCCCTAATTTAATTTCCGTTATCTATAGTTTGGCAGGTCTGAATTTTAAGAGTTCGTTGTGCAAATCAGAGAATCAGCGCTGTTGCCAAATTATCGACACAACACCGGCGCGCCGAACATTTTCAAAACTGCTGCCGTAGAAATGACTAGCCACGTTACAAACGGAAACATGACAATACGGGATGGTTGCTTTGCAACGTCCTTGAAAACTGGTCAAAGATTGGGTGCTTTTCTGCTAATCCAAGCTGAAGAAGAGGTACAGTTTCAAATCCTACTTCAAAAGACCATTCTTACATATAGCCTTTTCCTGTTTGCCATACACAGGACATGATTAAAGCGAATACATTCCCTTGTTCGCTTGAACCTTTATTAACACTTTTGGGTCTGTGAACTCCTAAGGACAGGAGTTTTGTGTAAATAAGCTTGGGGCCCTTGCATTCGTTCAATACCATTCCACTTGACTCGAAGCTAGGACTATGGGCACAGAAAGCAAGCGGTGCAACATCCTGTCAGGCTATACGCCTATCACAACATGGCGCATACGTTTTGATTATCTCAAACATATATAGTTATAGACAAAACACTGATCGAGAAATTTTATCGAACAATTGTTTTCGTTCCATTTATTAAGTCAAAAGCGGCAAAATTCTTCATTACTTCAAACGACGCCTTTACGTATTATGCAAAAACATCTTTTATCCGCTGGAAAGATAACCACGATATCGATATTATACCGATGGTTGAACAGAAAGCGTAAGGCAGGTACAGGACCGGATTTAGGGAGAATGACACCTAATTTTAGACCTTTCTCTTCACCGGTTCTACTAATTTTCACACTGATTAGATTCTTCGCCTGTTTTGTTGCCCCCTTTCAGTTCAGCGATCTGTGCTTCTTATGCAGTTCTGTAGGTACGAACGGAAACATGTGTAATAAAACCTATCACTATTGAGAGAAGGATTATGGTAAACCTTGTTATGTGGTTACTACCTTTCTCACAAATAACGTTGTGTATGGAAAATGTTGAAATTGACACAGAAAAACTGACAGCCACAGGGAACGGGACTCGAACACGGATCTCCCAGTTGCAGGTTGTGCATGTTATCAATTACACCACCACGGCGGCTGTCAATTTCAACTTATGTTGTATTAAAACGTATTTGTTGCCTTACTGGAACTGGAGATATGGCCTCATAATATTTCAATATTCTAGTCTGTAATAATCTCAAATTGAACTGAAGCATTATTTTCATGAGCATTTGTAACCTTGAAGCTTCGGCCAGCCTATAGCCATAATCCTACCTCTCACTGGAAACAGGGAAAACGTTAAGTCAGGAACGCTGGTTCCCAGAATTGAAACTCCTTATGTGTGTACCATCAGATGACATTATACCAGAAAAGTATTCGAAATTGTGATAGTAACTAAAAATACTACTACATCGTAAAAGGACGAAGAATTTTAATCGTGTAGACGCGCGATGGAACAACTGTTATGGAAACAGTAAAACAACGCACCCACCCACCTAGCTCCATAGAATACTTAAAAAGGAACGAAAGTGTTTCCCCTTGACGTTTCAAATTTTGCTGTGCCACTTGCTTTACCGATAACAGAGCAACGAGAAACTTCTTTCTAAGTGGCAAGAGAAATCAAGTAGTCTGGCTGGCTGGCGTCGAAGGGTTTTCTTGAAAATATACCACCACCACGAAATCGTTGTTAGGTTTGAATCCAAAAAAGTAACCAAACTAAGCTAAACTGGGGAGCAGCAAGGTAAGAGGGAAAAACTCGAAAGAAAGAAAAAAAAAACACTACCATTCTTTCTTTCGTTATCTATCTTATGGTTCGTCGGAGCCAAACTGACTGACTGATGCAACAATACGGGCGACCGAGATTCTTCCTACAACTACTATTTCCGCTCTCTCGCTCGCTCGCTCTCTCAGCATCCTTATTATGCAGACGTGAGACATAGAGAAAGCGGAAAAGTAAACAAAAGAAAAAATGAAAAAGAGATGCACAGTAGAAATAAAAAAATAAAGACATTCTCAGAGAAACACACAAAAAGGGCAAAAGTCTGGACTGAGTAAAATGCAACTGAAGAGGATAGAAGATGAAGAAACGTCAAACGAAAAAAAGATGAAAGAAAAGAGACAGTCAAGGAAGCAATCTTCTTCCAGTTACTTCCTTAATGGGACTTTAACATGCATCAATGCTATTTGTGTAGGTTCTTGAATAAAAAGAAAGTAAAGTGGAGGAAAAACTTAACTGTTGACTGAAACAGAAACTAAATGGTTTCCATAGAGTATGCCATTCTTTAATAGTCCTGACTTATTTCCCTAAATAATAAAGTTTCACACTCTAAGCAAAACAGAATAGGCGTATGCTTAGCTACCTAAAGGATTCATCCACCATCTGTATTCTTTACAACCCCTTGACTAACAGCTCGCTCTTTTTTCTATGATTATCATCAACAGTTACTGGTACAGCAGCCCTGTCAACTCTCACGCAAAGAACCTCGCGTTATAAGTGAATAAAAACGATTTTTTTTTACTTTCTTGTAGGGCTGGAATGTTTAAAATAAAATGTTTTAAACAGAGGCGATTGTTTTAAACGTTTTGTTTAAAACATTCTGAACATTATTTTGTTTTAAACGATATTTCTTTTTAAAGCCGTGTTTAAAACTTGTTAATTTTCTTTTTCTTCTTTGAACGAGTCATATTATTTTTAAGAGCACGATAGTATTATTTTAGTTTCATACTTACCAAGAAAACATATGCAATCTGTCCCGTGTGAAAGCTAGTTTCCAAAATAATCAGTATTATGGTGGTAGTCCAGGCGCATTTGTAAGTTCGTGGGATTTTGAATGAAGGGATGTTGCGGGTAGGTGGAATACCTTCATTAGAAGGTACCTAATCATGTGGTACCAGGTGGCAAGCCGAAAACTGTGGCAGGGGACCGGGAGGGGGGGAAACAAAATGACCGCTGGTAAAGTTCGTCTCTCTGTTTTTAAAGTGCTATAACTTCTACAAATGTTAAATTAAAACGTTCGTGGTTGTGCGAATATTTTAATAATACATTAGAAATTATATTTTAAAACAATTTGTTCCCATAGCGACGCCATATTTTAAATATGGCGTCCTTAAATCCCAAAATTAATTATTCTCGATCCCTCTTCTTTATATTCAAAGGGAAATAATTCGTAAACCGCTACAGATAGGCGAAATAGCCCTGAAATAAACGTTGTAGGCCAGTTCAAGGGCTTTTCAACAAGGCATGTTCCATTTCTGTATCTTTAAAACTAACGGAGCTAGACTAGTTTATGTAATGGTAGGTGTATGGCTTATGGCTTTTAATGCAGGACCAAAAAGATTGGTCTGACACCTACATTTGTAAGTTCGTGAGTTTTGTGTGAAGGACCGTTGCGGGTAGGGAGAATGCCTTCATTAGAAGGTACCTAATCATGTGGTACCAGGTAGCAAGCCGAAAACTATGGCATGGGGACCGGGAGGGGGTAACAAAATGGCCGCCGGTGAAATTTGTCTCTCTGCCTTTAAAGTGCTATCAGGGTGAGTCATATGTTCGTAGCGTTGGGTGACCTCGCCCACTTGATGCCGGAAAACCATGCGCAACGTGTAGAACAGTTGAAGGTGGTGGTAGCAGAAAGTGTGTCACGTGTCTGTTTAATCACAACGTTAACGGTGTGTTGGAGGAACTACGCGTTGAATACACAGTTGGCAGGACAGTGGCTGAGGAGAAACTTGTGTGTCGCGTGCTTCTGCGCCATTACTGGAAAAAGGGGTTGAATGGAGCAGCAGCGGCCAAGGATATTTGTGCCGTAGAAGGTGAAGGTAATGTCCACCAGTCCACAGCTAGAAAGTGGTTTCAAAGTTTTCGGTCTGGTGACACCTGTCTGCATGACATGCCCAAGAGTGGACGCCCTTTCACGTAGGATATCGATGCCCTCCTGAACACTGTTGAAGGAAACCCAGGAACCAGTACCCGTCAGCTGGCAGATGAGGTCCAGACACCACAAACCAGTGTTGTTCGTCATCTGCATCAACTTGGGTTTCGCTCCAGGCAACCGAGAATGGTTCCCCATGATTTGACTTCCGCTCAAGCTCAACAACGTGTGACCCTGTGTGAAGAACTGCTTCGAAACCCAACTGACGACAGGTTTCGGCGGCGGATCATCACGACCGATGATGAAAAGTGGATCTTTCTTCGTTATCCTGACACCGGATAACAATGGCATCGACCAGGTACCGAGGCGCAGCCAGTGGTTCAAAGATGGCGGTTTGAAGAGAAGACAATGTTGTGTGTGTGGTGGAATTTCGAAGGTCGGGTGCACTGGGAGCTCGTTCCACATGGTCGTTCCATAGATGGGACATTGTATGCTGAACAGCTGCAACGGGTATACGACATTGTGCGCCGTCGTTGTCCAGCACTGGTGAACTGAAAGCGACTGCTCCTCCAATTTGACAACGCTCCATGCTACAGGCCAAGAAGAGTCCGCCAGCACATTGCGGACATGGATGGCGAGGACATTTTACCACCACCCCCTACAGTCCCGACCTTGCGCCATCTGATTTTCATATGTTTCGTTCCATGGTACACTTTCTGCGGGGCAGACAATTCCATTCCGTGGATTATGTGACAACTGGCATTACTAAGTTCTTTGCTTCAAAGCCTGCAGCCTGGTATCGTCAGGGGCTTGTGTCACTGGTGGAACGTTGGAGAAGGACCATACAGTGTGATGGGATGTACTTCGCCGAATAGGCTTCTGTGGTACAGGGGGAGGCGGGTGCTGCTTATTATTCATGAACACGCTACTAACATATGACTCACCCTGGTATAGCTTCTACAAATTTTAAATTAAAATATTTGTGGTTGTGCGAATATTTTAATAACACATTAAAAATTCCATTTTAGGACAATTTGTTGCCATAGCAGGCCATATTTTAAATATGGCTACCTTAAATCCCAAAATTATTCTCGACCCCTTTTCTTTATACTCAAAGGGAAATAACTCCTAACCTACCACAGGTAGGCGAAATAACTCTGAAATAAACGTTGTAGGCCAGTTCAAGGGCTTTCCAACGAGGTATGTTCCATTTCTGTATCTTTAAAACAAACGGAGCTAGACTAGTTCTTATGTAGAAAAGAGAGTATTCTTATGAAAATTTTAGAGAATGTCGGCAAACCTACAGAAGAGGATGAGAAACCTGTAGAAGAAATGCTGCTCCAGGAAGATGAGAATATCATTTCAGAAAGTTGGAGAGAGAAAAAATCGGAAGTGGAAGATGACGAAAGAATATAACTGGAAGAAATCGATTCAACAACACCCGTACTTACTAGCACTGAAGCATCAATTACACACAGATCAGCTGCTTCTTACTCTGTTGCTATTCTTGATGGCATGGCGGAACCCCAAGCGTTGATAAAGCCAGCGCATGTTAACACATGCATCGATTTGTCTACAGAATTCTGCAAAAGAATAGAGTCAACAATCTTGAAATACCATGAAACTCACCTTGTTTTTTGATAAGTATGGAAATAAGTCATTAAAATGTAAATGTGAAGAAAAGAGCAAGAGACAGCCCAACAATCGAATACAAAATATCTGACTCTGCCAATATAAAAAAAATATCACTATGAGAAATTTTGTGTCCCATCCGAAAACCAAAGATGCATTCACAGCTTATCTTTCAGAAAAAATTCTACTTTATGTAAGCAAGTTGGGAAAACACTTAGTTGCCAGCTGGAGAACAGAAGCAAAATCTTCAGAAGGGAAGGACATCAGTGAGTTAAGGAGACATGAAGAAGCAGATACAAAAATAATACTTCACAGTCTTTATGCAGCGTCTCAAGGGTCACAGACCATCCACATAATGTCCCAAGATACTGATGTCCTTGTTCTGTCTGTGTGGTGATCTAGACACTTACCTGCCAATACGAAGTTTGTCACACGAGTTGGAGCTAATAAGAGGATGATAGATACTCATACTATCCGTACCTCTCTTGGATCTCTTAGAGTAGAAGCCTTACTTGGGTTCCATGCTATCTCAGGGTGTGATATTACTGGCGAATTTTCAAGGAAGTCAAAGAAGATATTTTGGAAATAATGTTACAACGCTGGAGTTGCGATGCTTGAATCTCTTGGAAATCTCGGTTCTAGTCGGTTCAATGACGATGACGAGAGGATCATTGAGAAGTTCATTTGCAATGTTTATGTGCCGAGCACTAACATTCAAGATATTGGGAAACTACAATGGTGGCTATTCACGAAAAGGGATATTCAAGGCTCAGGTCTTCCTCCAACCAGAGCGGCCATCACACCTTTCATTAAAAGAGTGCACTTCCAAGTACTGGTATGGAAAAGTGCCGGAAAATCGCATCCAAATCTGCCAAGCCAATAGATTGTGGATGGGAAGAAGAAACTAGTGATGAAAAGAAGATTGTTCCTGTGATGTGCACACTACCTTGCGCTCCAGAGACTGTATTCCGGTTGATTCGCTGAGGTTGTACAGTAAGTAAATGTTCTTTGGCATGCAAGTGTCTATCTCACTCCCTGCGATGTACGATACTGTGTCTTTGTGGCGGAGATGAAGATCAGTGTGTAAACTATGACTTACGATGGGAAGATTCAGAAGATGATAGTGATGAGACTCTCGATGGCTAGTCTTCATATGGCCTTTGTTCCCCCAAATAAAGGAATCAATTGTTGTTATCATAAAGAAACATTATTTTCGAAACCAAATGAATCTGATTTTCAAATTCTCCAGAAACAATGTGGAAAACAACAATGAATTGCCGGAACTCACAATAATAACAAGCTGAGAAAATGTGAATACCCGTGTCAGTACATGTGACAATTTACGCTTATAATAAACATTGTTAAAATTCCATGCAATAAGATACTGGTGGCTGAATCACTGAATCAAATGGTAAACAAAACAGAACATAGGTGTGACATCGTAGGGGAGAAACCTTAAAAATAGAATGTAAGGAATGCTCAGGTGAGAAACCATAGGTGTGACATCGTAGGGGAGAAACCTTAGAAACAGAATGTAAGGAATGCTCAGGTGAGAAACCGTAGGTGTGACATCGTAGGGGAGAAACCTTAGAAATAGAATGTAAGGAATGCTCAGGTGAGAAACCAACTAGTAAAGACCCACTAACCAACTGAGTGGTTTTTTATAGTGACCGACTGGGTCGGATAGACAACGGGTTGATAAAGAAATAAAAGTAAATAAATAAAATAACTCAAACACCAAGGAATATAAACAATGGTATTGACAGATCAGTTAAATAAAAAATCTCACAAGAAAATATATTTTTTCTTTATGTGGTTTCTCTTTTAAATCCAAAAATGTGTAACTCGAGGGTATATTTCTAAACTAATTGTATCACAGAGCATCATATAGGATAGATTAGGTAAATGTAAAGCCAAAGTTACTTGTTTATGTTGTGTTTTTTGTGCAGTTTATGTTTGTGTTGTGCCTTCGTTACACCCCTCTTTTCAGTCCCCTCAAGAAACGCATAGTTTAGAAACAAATAAAGCAAAGATGACGACGATGATAGCCCAATCCTGATTTATATATTACACGCCCAAACCTAAAAGGGACGCTCTGAGTCCTATAAAAAATCAGTAAGCTTAAGCTTGTGATATAGAATTTCCACCTTTCACAGTGTCTTTCACCAATCTTTCTGCCCCTGTATTAAAAACCAAAAAGTACTACATCTACCATTCTCATTTTAAAGGTCTTGAATTGTCCAAGAACGTTTATTTCAGGATACTTTCGCGTACATGTAGCAATTTAAAAGTTATTTCCCTTTGAATATATAAAAAGAAGGGGATCGAGAATAATTAATTTTGGGATTTAAGGACGCCATATTGAAAATATGACGTAATTATGGCACCAAATTATCCTAAAATGGAATTTCTAATGTGTTATTAAAATATTCGCACAACCACGAACGTTTTAATTTAAAATTTGTAGAAGTTATAGCACTTTAAAGGCAGAGAGACAAATTTCACCGGCGGCCATTTTGTCCCGCCCCTCCCGGTCCCCTGCCACTGTTTTCGGCTTGCCACCCGGTACCACATGATTAGGTACCTTCTAATGAAGGTATTCCCCCTACCCGCAACAGTCCTTCACACAAAACTCACGAACTTACAAATGTAGGTGTCAGACCAATCTTTTTGGTCCTGCATTAAAAGCCATAAGCCATACACCTACCATTACATAAATTAGTCTAGTTCCGTTAGTTTCAAAGATACAGAAATGGAACATACCTCGTTGGAAAGCCCTTGAACTGACCTACAACGTTTATTTCAGGGCTATTTCGCCTATCTGTAGCGGTTTACGAGTTATTTTGCTTCGAATATAAAGAAAAGAGATTGATGATAATTAATTTTGGGATTTAAGGACGCCATATTTAAAATATGGCGTCGCTATGGCAACAAATTGTCCTAAAATGGAATTTCTAATGTGTTATTAAAATATTCGCACAACCACGAACGTTTTAATTTAAAATTTGTAGAAGTTATAACACTTTAAAAGCAGAGAGACGAACTTTACCGGCGGCCATTTTGTTTCCCCCCCTCCCGGTCCCCTGCCACGGTTTTCGGCTTGCCACCTGGTACCACATGATTAGGTACATTCTAATGAAGATATTCCACCTACCCGCAACATCCCTTCACTCAAAATCCCACGGACTAGGAAATATTGACATATGCTCCTGGACTATGGAGCAAGCCTACAGGCTGAGACATAAAATGCGTTGTTTTCTTTGTTCTTTATTGTTTGAATGCTAGAAACAGGAAATATTAATTTGATATCAATAACATGAAACAAGAGGTTCATATTTCAATTCCTTCTTTTTTTATTGTGAGAAACTGCCAGGAAAAGAAAAACTTCATGGGCATGTATTTGCTTTTATGATCACATTCCTCTCTTTTTTAAAAGGGGCAGCAGTGAGTAACTGTGCAGATTTGTTGGTCATTTCTTATTCGGTACTTTGAGTTTTAGTCGGGAAGCCATGGGAACTCCGCGTGACACCCCCCTCCCCCAATCCAGTGGGGCAAATATTTTCTCATTCTTTAGGATCTAAATAGAAGTTACAGCGATGCTCCCCCCCCCAAAAAAAAAAAAATAACTGATTTTAGACCATAAAGGCGGCCATTATTTTTTCACAAATTATTTTCTATTCATCGAAAGTCTATTTTTCAAAATTATTTTCTACGAGCCCCAGACCTCCCTTGATCCATCAGGACCAATTTTATTTTCTTTATTGTCTAAATCAAATTTATAGCCATGTTTCTACAAAACAGAAAAATGGTTTTAGACCATAATGGCGGTCAATTCTGGTCAAAACTGGTCTAAAGAATATTTTTCACAATTATTTTCTATGAGCCCCAATGTACACTCTCTGATCCTTCGTGAACAATTTTATATTATTCCTTATGGTATAATTAAAATTTAGAGTGATGTTCTCAGAAAAGAAAGCCTGACTTTAAAGCACAATGGCGGCCACTTCTGATCGACAATTGGTCAATGACGATTTTTTTTTTCAAGTACTAGTGTTGAAAGAAAATATTTTAACACACTTAAACTTCAAAACTGGCACAGTGTCTTCAAGCTAAAGAAATGGTAGCTATACGATAAATATAATAACATAAACATAACCACTGGCGTTACAGACCGAAAGGTCCTGAGCCTGCCCCAACGCCATCTGTTCGCGGTTGGTGGAACTGCGTCCACCTGAGTAACGGTAGTGTGGTAAGTATTGCACGCCACTTGACCACGAACAGGCGTATTAGGGGCTTTCTAGACCAAGTGGCCGTCACGTCTTTATTTACGCTGGGTGGACGCCGAAATGCGGGACTTCATCCGGGAATCGAACCCAAGACCATGTGGACATGAGTCCAACGCTCTAACCACTAGACTATGGAGCCCCTCAGCTATACGATAAAAGGATCCTGGGAAAATTTATAAAGTGGATTGTGTGGGGTATCAAATGAAAGGATTTTTCCTACTGAATATAAATTTGAATATATTCTTCAGAAAAATTAAGGATTCGAAATTTATAGCAAAATTTTCTCGAAAATGAAACTACTTGTAACCAAAATTGGGGCCATTTTCAATCGAAAATCGGTAATCTAAGAAAATAGTCCTTACGTTCGAAATAGAAGTTTATGGGGTATTAAATGAGTGGATTTCCGACAGAATATGAAATTACTTTATTTAGAAAAATATTTTAGCGATTCCGAATTTATAGCAAAAATAAACTGCTTAGAAAGAAAAATGACAAGAAATACGAATATGTTTTATCTTTATTTTAGAAGTTTCATTTTGTATAAATTTAGAATCCACAAAATCTTTATCTGAAAAAAACACGGAAAAATCCTTTCATTTTATACTCCATAATATGACACACATTTTTCAAAGCCCCCTTTCTGGCCTCCAGGTCCCCAATTTTAGGAGAGGGTTATGATATAATTATCACTTCTTTAAGCCAAAATACGTAACGAAGTGCCTGTTTTCAAGTAAGATTTTTTTTTCAACGTGAAGGCTGTTTCCTTTTTTTTTTAAGTAGAAATAAAAGGTATTTGATCAATTTTTCACCCAAAATGACCGCCATTTTGGTACAAAGGTCAATTTTATATTTTGGGAACGTTGTTATAATTTTTATTTATACCACAAGGACTAGTAGAAAATTTGTCTCGAAAGATCAGGCGGTGTACATGGGGGCTCATTGAAATAGATTGCAAGAAATATACTTTTGACCAATTTTCGAAGAGAAATGGACGCCTTTATGGTCTTAAAACCAGTTTTATTTTGGGGGAACATCACTACAAATTTCATTTGGGACATAAGAAAGAAGAAAAATGGTCCGGAACGGCCGAACAAGGGGGTGGGTACACATTGAAATAGATTGCAAAACGTAAACTTCTATAAAATTTTCGACCAATTATGGTCTAAAACCGGATTTTTTTCTTTTTTTTGGGGGGGGGGCATCGCTATAAATTTCATTTAGACCCTAAAAAATAAAGAAAAATGGACAAGTTGGATCAGGGGGCTGAATGTGGGGGGTCCCCCTGGCTCCCTTACAATTTATGTCTGGTGGTAGAACTTACTATATACTCTGCTGGGCACACTTTATGAAAGTTAATTCTTCGGAAAATAATAAAATGGTAAAATCCAAATGCAGACTGTGTAAATGGCAGACCTTGTTGCCCGAATGAGAGAACATTTCAAGAAGTGTAATTCAAATCCCGGCCAGGCCACTGGAAAATTTTCCTTCAGTGTTCTTATGCTTGGCGCTCTGAGGTATACTCACTCAGCCTGAGTAACACAGTGTCCTTTGTATTCCTGGACACTTTGGGAGCTAAAGGCAGCCAAGCGTGGGACTGACCGCCCCACCTCACTTCGTACCGTCGCTCGAGGATATGTAGAGCGCTACTTCCACATCTTCCTTGCGCCGTTCACAACGCGTGCGCATTGCACCGGGTATACCATTACCTTTTACCTTTCATATAATAAAAAGTTTTTTCGCTGAATTTTAATAAATAGCAAATTTCATCAAATTTGGTAAAATAGTACCTACAATTTTAATAAGTGCTTATGAATAGACTGAAAGCGCGATTGAAACGTTATCACAGATTTATCACAATCCCTACCATTTTTTTTTTATTTTTAAGAAAATGTTTAAAACGTTTTAAACACTTTTTTTGCAGTCTACAAAAACGTGTTTAAAACAAAAAAAGCATGTTTTAACCCTATTGCTTTTTTTAAAAATAAACATTTTTTTCCAACCCTGCTTTCTGGAGTGGTAACATGGCAAGACATTCTGACATAACTGATGGTAGCAACTCAATAGCATCGCTTGCTTGGTATAAACAGAAAAAACTGAGTGTGTGTGTGGCTTAGAAGGGTTCTTACTTACCACTGGCCGGTGCACAACCTTCCAGTGAGCTTTTAAAGACTGAAAAAAAAAACTACCAAATTGTACAACCATGAACACAAATGAAAAGTAGTAGCCAGTAAAAATAACTTTTTTTCCCTTCAGTTTATTCAATTAATTATTGCACTGTTGACCTGATAATATTATAATCCCTTGTCATCTATCAACATAGTGGTAGATGTACCAGGGTGAGTCATATGTTCGTACGTTGGGTTGCCCCGCCCACTCGATGCCGGAAAACCATGTGCAACGTATAGAACAGGTGAAGGTGGTGGTGGCAGAAAGCGCGTCACGTGTCTGTCTGATCACAGCGCTAACGGTGTGTGGGAGGAACCACGCGCTGAATACACAGTTGGCAGGACAATGGCTGAGGAGAAACCTGTGTGTCGTGTGCTTCTGCGCCATTACTGGAAAAAGGGGTTGAATGCAGCAACAGCAGCCAAGGAAATTTGTGCCGTAGAAGGTGAAGGTACTGTCCACCCGTCCACAGCTAGAAAGTGGTTTCAACGTTTTCGATCTGGTGACACCAGTCTCGATGACAAGCCCAAGAGTGGACGCCCTGTGACGACGAATATCGAAGCCCTCCTGAACGCTGTTGAAGGAAACCCAGGAACCAGTTCCCATCAGCTGGCAGATGAGGTTCAGACTTCACAAACCAGTGTCGTTTGTCATCTGCATCAACTTGGGTTTCGCTCCAGGCAACCGAGAATGGTTCTCCATGATTTGATTCCCGCTCAAGCTCAACAACGTGTGACTCTGTGTGAAGAACTGATTCGAAATCCAACTGACGACAGGTTTTGGCGGCGGATCATCACGAATGATGAAAAGTGGATCTTTCTTCGTTATCCTGACACCGGGAAACAATGGCTTGGACCAGTACCGAGGCGCAGAAAGTGGTTCAAAGAGGGCGGTTTGAAGAGAAGACAATGCTGTGTATGTGGTGGAATTTCGAAGGTCCGGTGCACTGGGAGCTCGTTCCACATGGTCGTTCCGTAGATGGGACATTGTATGCTGAACAGCTGCAACGGGTATACGACATTGTGCGCCGTCGTTATCCAGCACTGGTGAACCGAAAGCGACTGCTCCTCCAATTTAGCAACGCTCCATGCCACAGGTCCAGAAGAGTTCGCCAGCACACTGCGGACATGGACGGCGTGGACATTTTATCACACACACCCTACAGTCTCGACCTTGCGCCATCTGATTTTCATCTGTTTCGTTCCATGGCACACTTCCTGCGGGGCAGACAATTCCATTCCGTGGATGATGTGACAACTGGCATTACTGAGTTCTTTGCTTCAAAGGCTGCAGCTTGGTATCGTCAGGGGCTTGTGTCACTGGTGGAACGTTGGAGAAGGACCACTGGTGGAACGTTGGAGAAGGACCATACAGTGTGATGGGATGTACTTTGCCGAATAGGCTTCTGTGGTACAGGGGGAGACGGGCGCTGCACATTATCCATGAAAACGTTACGAACATATGACTCACCCTGGTATATGGTATGCAGTGTTCGATTTGTATAACCTCCAGAGAGGAAGAAACTTTTCTCTGAGACAGACAGTGTAAATTTCCAAGGGGCCTCAGTGCCTGTAGAGGGACTTCTAGCCCATTTGGGCAACGCAGAAAGCCGTATTTTATATCCGTTCATATCCCAGGCTTGGGGGATATTTCGGAAAACAGAACCAGGGAAGATTTTCGCAGAGAAGGAGAAATCCAACTATTCCCCGTTTCAAATCGAACACTGATGGTATGCAGAAGAATTGTTGAACATATCAGATCGGAAACTATTTTAATAACTTTAAAGGCGGTTAGTTTAGTTTAATTTTTTAGGCAGGACCTACTCTGTAAACTGAAATTTCTTCTTATCATACGCTCTGTTTGTTTTTTATAGTACTTTTGAGATAATTAACGTATGTGTTGTAAATCTCTGTCATGTCTTTAGTTTCTCACGCAATGTCTCGCATTTCCCCCCTTCCAGGTTGGCAAATCTCCCGCATTGGCACTTCTCTAAGTTCACAGGTCTGTGGTACAGTATTACTCCTACAGTTAACATTGTAATGTATCGACGAGAGAGAGAGAGACGAACCCTTTAACTATATTATCTAACTAGCTAAAGTACCCGCCCGTTGGTGCGGGGTGAATAAAATATGTTGGCAACAGTTATCGGGACAGTCACCAATACTCACTTCCTCGTGGCGGGCTGCGCCCTTAACTTGGTGAGTTTTGGGGGCTGTGCCCCCTTTATCGTAACTATATTCTCTGGGAGTCTGAGCCCCCATGGGGCAGACATGCCACATGTATTAATACCACTACTACTAATATTCCTACTACTAACACTCCTGCCAAATACTACTATAATGCTTTAAAACATTAAATCTACATATTTTTACTAACAACAATTCAATTTTAAATTTTAAAAATATATAAACTATTTATTTATTTATATTTGTTGTTTTAATTTAAAAATGGAAACAATGTATTTATTGCATTGCTCCAACAATAAAATTACTGTTTTTATTAATTAGTTCGCGACACAGTCACTTGTGGTTTACACAAATATTATTACTTCCCAAGTTCGACCCTTATCTAACCATGTGCGAAAAATCATTGCAATCGGTTAACCCGTTTTGGTGCGATGTGAAGGCAAACATAGTAACATTCATTTACATATATATACATGATCAAATCAACACTTCACAAACCGAGCACTGGCTTAGCAATCAAAAGACCCTGGAAACGATCCCAGTAGCCGCCCATATTGACTGAAAGTTTTCCAGGACGTTTCTTATCCTCAGTAAAACCAGGCAAATGTCAGGATGGTACCTACAAACTAGCCCCTGGCCGACCACCTTCCAATATCCTCTCCTTCACCTTAAACCGGCCTGAGCCTGAGATACCTAAAAGCAATAAATAAAATTCAAATTAAAAACACTTCACAACGGCAACTTCTGATTAACTGAAGCGAATATATGTCTATCCGCTTGTCTTGGAATAAGCTATATTAATTTTTATTGAAGCCTCATGGTACTTAAAAACAATTAAATATGATCAAACAGAAGTTAATCTTTATATGTCTATATGTGATGTACAAATTGCAGTAAATCTAGTTTAAACCGAAAATATACTTCAAACGACCTACCTTCTACCGGCATTTTCATTAAAATACGCTCTCATATAGCTTTAATTTCAACTTATTTGTGTTGTTTTGGGATTTTTAGCTCCGGGTAGGGTAGGGTAGAGGATGGGGAAGGTACAGGTAGGGATTTTCTTAAGGTACCATTCCGGCATTGCCTGGTGAAACAGGATGAGTGGCCGTGGAATTCGAATCCGCTTATCTAGCCTGTTGTAGATCCGAATTCTCCGACAGGATGCCGGGCGCTGGATAGTTTCAAATCTGAGTTGTAGGAATACTGTAAATTTTGTGTGAGTGAAACTCGCACACGCTGATCAGATAAAAGTCTAATCACATAAGAGTTTTCCCATATTCTATCCAAATATTCTATTATACTCAATCACTAAAGCAAAGGAGTTGGTTTAGTCTTTTTTTTTTTCATACAGTTGATGTTTAAAGAATTTTGTAACCTTTCCATTAAAGAAAAATAAATCTGAATTAAAACAGTTTTATAGTATCATTCTAAAACACTGTGCAGATTGCGTGGAAACATTAGTGACCCACAGGTTGCTTACTGCTGCTCTAAAACACTTCTCGCCATTATTCACACCTCCTTCTGCACACTGTACACAGATACATGCGAACATCGCATCCTTGAATATGAAAGAAAGAAAGAGAGAGAGAGAGAGAGAGAAGCTAGTTGTTTTGGCAGGTGTCGCCCCCTCCCGCTGCTTTCACACCAAGCAACCAGTCTATAGCGAAAGCCAATTTGCATACGGAGTCACGTAAGGACTTTTTCTTCTCAACAATATATTTTTCTGTTAAAAAAAAAATCATTTTTTCTTGCTTTGCTCTTTCTTCTCTACCTTTTTATTAACTCTATCATTTATTTCTTCTTTCTTTCTCCTTGTTTATTTTTTCCCTAGTCACGTTGGCTTTCCTGTTTTCAGAGTTGCGTTATCTCTTAAAATAAAACTAGAAATGAAGGCGGCCAACATTTCGCATTAACTGTAAGATAATAATAGCTGTGAAAATTCAGAATTTAAAGAAAAGGGGGAAGAGGAAAGGATTTAGCATCTATTCCATATTTTCTAGTTGTCTTATGTGTTATTCTTTCCAGTTCCCATGTACAGCAATTTCTTACCCAGCTATATTAAAAAGTTGGCTAAAGCTGATCCACTACTCCTTCTCAATATCTTCTTAGATCTACGAATGAATAGTAGTGATCTGACTTTTATAAAATGTAGGTCCTATAACTGCGCCTCCTGCGTAGCCTAGTCGGTAGCGTGCTCGACTTCATTGCGAGCGCTCCCGAATTCTATTCCCGGTGGGTGCTCAAAATGTCAGTGTTGACGCAGCATCGTGAGGACAATTGGAGAGCTGCTTGAATAAAAGAAATAGCGAACTGTGATCAGGACAGTCAGACATGCGGCTACAAAGAGACGCTGACCACGTAGCCCCCTACTTGAACATAATACAGCCGTCTGACAGGCCAAGGCTCTTAAGGGGGCTGTTGCACCACCCAGTTTAAGGACCTACAATTCCTTCAACTCACAATATGTCAAACATGATAGTCACCATGTGTAACGTATTACGGATAATCATGATTTATATACTCTCTCTCCCTGGTGGTCCAGTAGTTATTATCGCAGATTTCGGTTAGTGGAGTCACCGTAGCTCAGGCGGTACCTTGTCTGATTAATCGGGCGGCCCTGGTTCAAATCCCAGCCATGAAGCTTGAGTCTTTTACCTGGCGCTAAGCAAGACATTCAGCCTCCTATGAATTAAGTACCGAAGTGTTCTTGATATTCCTGGGTACCTTGGGAGGTAAAGGCAGTCGAGCGTGGGACTAACCACCCCACTTCACCACCCACGGTCGACAATATGTACAGCCTTTACCTTTTATAGTGTTTCAATGGTTAACGTCGCGGACTTCGGAACGTCAATGGGATACACGTGGATGGAGTTCAGTTAAATTCCCGGCCATCTTGCCTGCGGTTATCTAAGGTAAGGTCTTACTCACAATTATCAGTTGCATTACCTGACCGCTATCTAGCTCATTGCTGCTCTCGCAAGAGTGGTCGCCAAGCGACGTAATGTATCTTACGTGACGGGCTTCATCGAAGTCTTTAGAAGAATTTTCGCCCCTATCAGCTCCAGTCGACGCGGAGCAAAAATGCACCAACCATTAACTTAACTTCCAATAGTTTGTATGATCCATTCCCAATTCTCTATATTCACTTGTATTCCATCACAGTGTTTATCGACTCCTAGCAGTAGTGAATGCAAATGACGGATAGATGAATCACGGTATCAGACAAGGATAAATATCTTGCAGCTCATTAAAGATTAAGCTTTACCTTGTTTGAGTGTCTAAAGACAAATCAATAAAGAAAGAACACAAAACTCAAGGTGCAAGAAGGGGCTAGAACACAAAACTCAAGGTGCAAGAAGGGGTCAGTTCATAAACAAGGACCAAGTGCCTAGCAATAGTACGAGTGTTGAAGGTCGGTGCAGCACCAAGGTATCTTATATTGCCGGTAAACACATACACAGGGATAAGTTATTTTTAACAACTTTTGAAAACAGCAAAAACAATGCCAGCTCTTTCCATTTGCTTAATGACTTTCCAAAATATATGCTAAAAAAAGTAAGGAAATACTCTACAATCACCATGAAAGTACCGTGGCATGATAGTACCAGTTTTCAACAGCTCACTACTGAATCTCAGAATCACATTTTCGCTGCTTACTCTGTAAAGAAGATACGAATCTTAATGATAAAAAAAAAAAAAAAATTATATTGTTCAATAGTAACATAAACGTTGTGTGTGCTTTGCGTTGTAGCAATAAGGCATATTCTTTGGACCAGAGCATAAAGGTTTTGTTCATTCCCCAACCTCAACCCTTGTTCAGATCTAAACCACAAACATCTGGAAGGAACCTCCTGCAGTTTTCTGCGGCTTTCTACCCAAACATTGCAATTTCTCTCTTTAATATTATCATCGTTTCCTTTCTCTATTTGGCGTCACTAAAGTACGTATGCATTCAAAGGAGGGAGGGGATCAAGCTTTTGCCATCTGCTTTGAGAAAGTGGCAAAACCGAAGGAATTTGTTCGCGTAATCTTTCTGACGGTGGGTGTCAATGTGTGGTTACCGCAAGTGGTAGGGGGAGCCAGCTGTGGGACACAAGGATTTTAAGAGTTGACCAGCCACTATACTTTCAAATGCCATTTAGCATCTATCTGATTCAGAATCGTTGCGTTACCTTGCACCCCCCCCAAAAAAAAAAAAAAAACTGGACATTTCTGGTGAGTTTCGTTATTATTCCACCTGATGTTTTCAATTAAGATATTAATTAGATGAACAACGAAGCTGAAGATTGTGCAAACTAATAATCAAAGCGCTGGTTGACTTCCGCCAAAATTCGTCTCGGACTGCCTGCTTCATTTTGGCCTAATATTGCAACGTTTACTTGGCAGTACATGAAGCTTTCAACTTTGCAGAATAATTTCAAACATAAGGATCAGGGTTATATTTCACGAACGGTCTTCACTTTGCAGATCTTGAAGAGCGAAGAATAAATGTGTCATGAATCTTTCTATAAGTTTTTCAAAAGTGTGTGTTTGTGGTACATTCGACAAGTTCCACCTGGCATACGCCCCGTGGCGTGTGTGGTTTCGTAATACTTCGACTCGTATCAATCTCTCTGTAACAAGCACAAAATATGATTTACTGGGCCATTTTGAATCTGGTGACGGTACAACCTTCTTTACAGTATTCATCTAAGCACTCAGGCTAGCGCCTCAAGAAAGCAGGTAGGCAGAAACTGTCTTATCTGTTTGTTTTCAGCCAGATGACGTCTCGCCCTTTCTCACGATAGGCTAAATACGGGTAACAAAAAACAGCTTTGACTTGGAAACGTAAGTTCAGGATTCCACCAAGGCATTTTTTGGACATAAGTTTGTCACAAAAGCGTTTGGAAGCAACTCTGAAGTTATTATTAGCACATCCTCAACGCTAATTATATATATGACCAAAATGCCACCTAAACTAGAGCTCGTTAAAAGTTATTTTCCGTATATCTGCCTTGGTGTTGCGAATAATGGAAGTAAAATGAAAATGGTGGGAAATCCTACTGGTATTGCCTTTGTCAGACCATGTGTGACTTCAACCTCGCTTCTGATGTGTTTACTTGAAATCATAATGCTAAATTAATTTTTATCAATAAGTTATTTTCTTATTTTCCAAAATCCCCACCACCGAAACAAGAGAAAAAGGAAGAAACGCGAGAAGAGAGCTGAAGGGGCAAAGTCAACTGATTTCTATACTCCAACTTCTTTATTCTTTTCTTCTTTTTTTTTTTTTTTTTTTTAAAAAATCTAGTTTAAGTGTATATAATTTTACCTTCGTGGAAACTTGTGTTAGTAATTACAGCTGCTCATCACGCAAAGGCATGGCTGAAGAGGAAAGACGCGGCTTGTTAGCAAAGCAAGAATCTGTCAGCAAAGGCGCTGTTAGAATCACTTGTGCTCCCATTTGGCGGAACAGTCGCGAGGAGAGAAATGCTGGTACTTCAGCTTTTATAGCGGATTTTTCCTTTTGAACGTTTTATTTTACATTTTGCCTTCTCGCGCCTTTATTTTATTTTATTTTATTTTCTGTTTTCTCATCTCTTTCTTCTTCAGGATGTTATCTTTCACAATTGTTTCCTTCACAACTGCAATAAAGAAACCATTTTGAACATTAAAAGAAAAAAAGTAAAATAGAGTCGTGATAGTTATAAAAACCCTTAAGCTAATTTTAGGAGATGATTGCTCAGATCCATTGTTTAAATCGGAGGAAGTAATATAGTTCTCTATTCACGCAGTGTGTTTCTCTTTTATCAGTTGGTATTTCCGTTCCTCATCTGTTTTCTTCATATTATATATTCCTTTCACTCCCTCTGCCATGTACTATTATATTTTCCCTCCCTTGTGTTTTTTCTTCCTTTTTTGATCTAATCCAGATCTGTTTGTCTCCACGACAGAAGTTAACTACAACAGACATAAGCAACAACAACGCCATCTTCTTAACAACTCATGTGCGTGTGTTAAGTATTGCGTGCGTGCGTATACCAGAAAGCACGTGCGTATAACTTTTGCTTTCTGATTTTTCCTTCTTTTCATCCGTATATGCAGAGGGAGACGGTAAATACATTGAGGAGACAGGACCCCCCTTCTATCCCTTCCTTGGCTATATATCTTTCGCGTGTTTTGATTTTAATCGGATTAGAAATACGGGAAAAGAAAAAAATGTTATTAAAGAAATAAGCAACAGGGCAGATGGTTATGACCGTACAACTCGCTATATACAGTGTTTCTTTCAGAAGATTTCATTCGGGGGGCTCACGAAAATTATAAATAATGTATATCGACTCCAATGTACTAAAATATAAAATTAATATATTCTAAATTAATAAAATTATAATATTCTAAAATATAATATGTCGTACTTCCTTAGTTAACCTCAAAATAACATGAACAATGTTTATAGAATGTGCTATTATATACGTACTTCATTATACGTATGAGTAATACAAGTGTTCTTATGGAGATTATAGTTTGAAATTCTGTCAATGGAGGCGCATTAATTCGTCACTCATGGTGCCCTCTTCTGAAATTTGGCAAACTACTTAGGCTTGAGAAAAAAAGTAAAGTTCTTGTCATAGCATTCTTTTCTCCTGTCATTTAAAAGACTCTTCCCCCTCCCCAACAACCCTCCTCGGGGTTGTTGGGGAGGAAGAGCGGTTTAAAACCTCCGGTGGGACAAAGCCCCTTCGAAAGAATGCCTGAAAGAAACAGTGCATATATTAATATACCATATAAGTGTATATATCAGATATACCAAAAGCAATATAGAATCGAATACAAAAATTATCTCACCACAAGTCATACTGAAAGGCTACGAAGTGCTGTTTCAGGGTAAACAGGGCAACCTCAAAGCAGCTGATTGTCGTCAATATGGTACCATAAAAGTGAGAAAAATTTGATCTACCTCTAAAACTTTTTTTTCGACTTCAAGCAAGCATACAATACTAGATACACAAGTGATCTTTATAGTGAAAGAATCAGGAACGCCTGATATATTCACCAGGTTGATCCAAATAACACTGAAGAATACATGGAAAAGAGAGTACATGGATCAACAGAGCTCTATTACAAGGAGAGCCATTATCCGCTGTGCTGTTTAATCTGTATAGAACTAGTATTGAAGAAAATACAAATTAATCAAAGTAATGCAGTACTGAATACAATCATTCAATATTGGACCTGGCAGATGATGCTGATCTGAGTAGACAAACAGTATTAGAGTTAATATGTGAATTTAAACAGATGAAAAAACTAAAAGAGTAGGGATTAGAAATCAATGTGCACAAAAAACAGATACTTGATAGTTTTTAGATTACAAAATCTTTCATATGCTAAACAAGACTACGAATTTAAACAAATAAACTTCATACCAATGCTAGAACCGTTAATTGACAGTTATAAAAACAAACTGGTATGTTAAACAAAAGTATTCTTTTTAAGTAAAATTGAATTCATGTTGCAGATGCGAAGAACAATCACAAAAAGCGTTTCTGGATTTTGTTTCACATTGAAACTGCACGATGTTGAAAACTGTACATTGGAAAAGTTGACACTTAAGGCTAATTCACACGTAGGGGGCCGTGACCATGTCGTCCTCCTGCCATGCTCCGTCCTTGCCATGGCCGCGCCCATTCACACATGGGGTGCCGTTCCCATGCCATGCTGCTACTGTTTTCTACACTTGCTCCAAAAATAGATTTCAATGAGAAAGATATTATTGCTTGTAGCGCGTATATTCTTATGGAAGCTAAAGAGCGGAGATACTGGATTCATAACCTGCGGAAAGCAAGAAACGGGGGGGATTCCACACTATTTTTGCGAGATCTAAGCATTCGTGCTCTTGTATGAACATTATCAATTGTTCTTCATTCATTTTTGGCACAGCCTCGCTCAACAACAATCTCAACCATAGCCTTGCGATTTGTTTTCTGGTTAATTTCCTGTCACTTCGTGTACCCCGAGGAAAATCGAAGGATCGCGGCGATGAAGCCGCGACCGGGATGGTTTCTTTTGAAGACGGCACTGTCGGGGCATGGCAGGGAAACGGCACGGGCATGGCACGTCATGTGAGAATTAAAAAAGACAACTCAATGAATTTCCAATGTCACTGTCTGAAAAGAACTTCGTGGGCCACGGCACGGCACCGTATGTGTGAATGAGCCTTTAGGCAGTTCTGGTTTTTAGACCTGAACTATCAGTCGCACCGTTCAGCACATCTCATACATTTCGGCCATTTCCAGGGTCACTTACTTCACTATTTTTATCATCATATTCACTAACCACTATATCACAACATTCTTTCCCTTTTTTGTCTAAACGGAGCCTAATATCGTTCGCCAGATAAAAATCTATCCAATACCATTTTAAAAAAATTAACTTACAGATTACAAAAATGTATATCACTTCCAAACACATGTACAGTATACTGAGTTCACCATTTAAATAATTCTTGTTCAGATTTCAACCAGAGCAACTAGTTACACAAGAATAGGAATCCGATTTGAATTGATATCGCAATGTTCTCAACAATGCCGGATACACTAAAATACTGAACCGAAATAGTTATTTCCAATCGCACTTGAAGGCATGCAGGCTCGAGTCCGGCTGTCGGGCATCCAGACAGATTTCCTAGGGTTCTTCGGCACAAGTGAAATACATGATGGTACCTATAGCCTACACTAAATTCGGAAGAGCGGAGTTTTATAAAAAAAAAAAAAAAAAAAAAAAAAAAAAAAAAAAAAAAAAAAAAAATCGCTTTAAAAAAGATGTGATCTATGAAGCTCTTTCTGATAAATTAATCTTTTTTTGTGAATTCTCAATCGTCGTAGATCATCGGAATGAAAATAAGAAATGACCTCGGCTGGCACTGAATCCGGGTCATCGTTCCAACGTTCTATCGCCTCAGGTAGCTGGGCAAGCGTGAGCTAGAGTCTTCGAGAGGTCTTGATCGTCACGTCAGGTACCGAAGAACAGGGTTTCAGCCAGGATTTTCAGTTCGGGGAGGTGCAAAGTCAAAATTGGGAGGGTGTAAGTGAAGCTTTGTACGGTTTTTACCGATTTCTCACAGCACCAATTTTAAAGTTGGGGGTGTTGTTGAGACTTTTGGGGGTAAACACCCCCCGCAGGGGTTCTGGTGGACTCACTGCCGTGGAACCACGTTCAAAGATGATTATTATAAATATAGCGTCCTCTGGTATTGAGAATAGTCATGAAGCCTTCTGTTATCATTTTTAACTAATCCCGACTAACTTCATGGTACGGTTTCGTCTTGCGATAACTTTCGCGCTAAAAATGGCGGATAATAAACTTGACCAGTATCCATGATGCATTGAGAACCACTCTATGAGAAATAGTTTTTTTTTCAATTTTGAGGAATAAATTGCATCTGTAAAGCATCGAAATCCAATCTCAAAATATCACATTTTCAATCCAAGGCGAGTATATATAGTTGAAAACAACTTTTTTCGATTGAAATTATTATTTTTTCATAAAAACACTTTTTCTTATCGACAAAAAAGAAAATTTTAGGTTTTTTTATTATGTGTAGACTGTAGACTACGGTCAAGACCACTGCATTGGCTTGATATCATCAGTCAGACCAGTCTTGTGACGTGTTTAGACGATAGCTGCCTCTCCTGACCATACATTTTAAATTAAATAAATGAACAATAATGGAATATTTGTGCACTGAACCCAGAAATTCTTAAGTACAAAAAAGAAAAAGGAAACCATAGCTTCCAAAAGTCTGGTTACAACTTACAAGCCAGCGGCTCATTTGGTAGTAATGTCGGCAAGTCTGACAGTATCAAAAAAATGAAAAACGAGAAATTATTTGGGATGAATTTAATTATAAATTATTTCCTAAGGTAATTAATTACGACGCAAACGAAAAATATGACTCTAGGCATAATTTATACTAAAATAGGTCTCACTGTTTACGACATACAGAATTTCTTGAACCTGGGGGGGAAAAACGTCCCTTATATATTAGTGAACCACGCCCAATACGATTCACGCCGTGTCATTCTCAAGAGCAGCTTCCACTAATTTTTCCGGTCATTAGGCTTTTGAGAGTCAAGGTTACGTAGGGGAAGGTGGGGGAGGCTGGGGAAGCACAAGTTATGAATTCACTTTAGCAGGGTTTCAAGATGATTGGGGAATGGGAGAAGGAAATAGCTAATATATATATATATATATATATATATATATATATATATATATATATGGAAAAAACAAATACTGAAGCAAAAACTAACACTTTTTATGACTATTTCTTTTTCCATTGAGCGGGGGAAACCGTGAGAGGCGATGTCTGTCATCAGATCCAGCGCAAGGTCTGCTGCCAGCCTTAACACATCTGCTGCTTTGCTCACGCCTCTACAAACAACGCCGACTGTTTGCTGGTTGCTACCGAAATCCGACTTCGTTTCGCTCTTTGCAAATAGAGAAAGAGAGAAGAAAAAGAAGAGCATGTACAGATATCTTCATTTCACAAACACCGTTAATGAAATATCATTCATTTTCTCGTTTCACTTTTCTTTCACTCTTGCCATTTGTCTTATGACGACGTAGATTTGAGCTGCTCTCTCAGTCGAGTCGCCAACCGCGATCTGTAGGCGGTCACATTTTAGCGGGGGAGGGTGACTGCTTTACATCCTATTTAAATACACATATTTACATGTATGACCAAGGAAATTTTAGGGGGATGGACCCTCCCGAGTTATAGGCCTGCCTGCAAGTTTTCGTTTCCATTCACGGTGGAGACATGGATTTTCGATATTTACCCAGTACTGCGAGTGCTATGGGGGTGTTACTTAAATAAAGAAGTCGGAAACCAGAAAAGTATCAACTGAAGTCGCTGTGCTGACAACACAACGCCATCTGGTAGGCTAAGGCCCTATACGAGCTATAGCGAGCCGGATTTTAGTTTTTAGTTTATTTACTGACGTTTATTTACAGCGCATATGATAATTGAAAGCTTAAAGACAAATACACTTAATTAGTACCTTGAGGACTGGCTTTAAGTAGTCATAGAAACTAGATATTTCTTGGCTCAGGTCAAAAAAGAAAACATACTCGATAATAGGCTATACTGCAATATTATGAGTGGAAATATTAGCTGTTTCTGTCGATACAAAATAACCTGATACTTAAGGAGATTTAAAAAATTTGCCCCGTCCAAAACTTAGGTGAAGAAATACTGAAAAAGGCAAGAGTGAAAATAACACAGGAGAGAAACTGGTTAGGACATTAGTATTGGGTAGAAAGTTAACCAGAGATCCGCAGCTGACCTCCAATTTTGTCTAAATTTCATGCACATACACATTAAAAAGCTATCAAACTAGACTACTGCAAAACTTCAGTTTCCCAACGATGTAGCTATTCTTTTACGACCTTTGCCTAAGACGGCATTTAACTGTCGTGTGCACTACACAGAACAAGCATGCATATTTAATATGCAGGATTTGCGTGGTTCAGATATTGAGACGAAGTAACCTGACAACCTATGGTAATGAAATGTATCAGACAATTACCTGAGGTAGACCTAATGAAATATATATTTACCAGCCCATAGAGTTGCTTGCTAGTAAACTACATACTAAATTTGACATTTTAAGATCACATTACACTCCTCTGCTTCTAACTCAAAATTTTTCATTCCATACAGGGCTACAATGTCGGAAAATGAAATACCAGCATCAAGAGGTACTTATGCAAGATGAATGAAAATTCGGACAGTAGATTACTATATATGATGAATTACATCGATAGATGTTCTAGGTTCACAGGTTACATGCGCATACGGAATGAACTGTTCCAGTAGAAATGTGTAGTGATGTTGCCAAGTATTATTGGCACTGTGAGAGAGAGGCTGTGGTACGTGTGGCGTTCCCCTGTAGTCTCTAATATATATCGAACACACACCCACTTCATGCAACATAAGAAAAGAAAATAGTAATCTATCGGGGCAGGGAAGATGAAGCCTGCTTTTAATCATACCGACTTCTCACTAAATACTTCCAAAACTGTTGATAATTAAAAATGTACCCTTAAGAGTACATGTCTTAGACAACAAAATAAAAAAGAACAGTTTTTCCGACTTCGTTGTGCATCTTTTTTCTTCTTGAAAAAATAATTTTATTCAGTGTGGGATTAGAGTATTTTTCTTCTTCTTCCCATTAAAAAGTTTCTTGTTTTATGGCTTCTGGTTGTGCCTCTCATCCAATATTCTTACATCCATTCATAATTTCAGTGGATGTATTATGATACAAAAGGAATGCTTGTCGCTTCTATTTAACAAAAGGCAAACGCAAATGACCCATAGTGCTTACTTTTTTTTCGACGTGCTAGTAATAATGAATTCTCTTTTAGTTGAGGAATGCATTTAGAAAAAGGTTTTAACCACGTCCACATAATTAAACAACAGAGGCTGAGTCGTGCCTACTGGCTATTAACTGTTGGGCTTCTGCTAACAAAGTCACAGACAATAAACAAACGGTGCTTCCCTTTCTTCGGATGCTTTCTCTCTTTTTTCTTTTCCGAATGTATTCTAATGAGGGGTTTTTCTTTTATGTAAATTACATGTGACCAAGGCAGTCTCAGCCACTACACAACAAATTCGCATCTCCAGAAGATTGAAAGTGGTTTTTGGATGAGTTGACAACCTCTCAAGATGCCTAACACTGTTAAAAAGAAAGATGCAACAAAAGAAGGGTGTGGGCTGAAAGAGATTGGGGTTTATGTAGTCAACAAAAGCCGATGTTGCCACATTTTGATGTCATGATTTATGTATTTTGTGGGAATAAATTGAGGTACAAAACGAAATATTAATCTCCGGAGGAAAATATCATAATCTGCACTGAGTATCGTATCAATACGTAAAGGAAGTAGGTCTACATTAAAATTATTAGGTTCTGCCTTTTTGCTAAGTGGCAGTTACTTCGTAATAAACAAGTAACACTCCACTTACCTCATTAGGCAGAGTCTATCTAATTAGGACACAAGGCTGGCAGTATCAAAAGTCGAGACCTACCTTTAAAATAAATGGGTTTCAATCAATACTCGGGTTTGAATCCGAGGGCACTGCAGTCCAATAATTATGTGATGCTTCTCATCTCTAAAGTACCTCTTCCCCACCATTTTATCATCCTTCACGGTGGGCTGACTACACGAACACAAGCCCAGTCTATCGGGGGACAATTAGAAAGAGACAAGCAGGGTGATTAAAACATAATGGTTATAAACGGGTGAATTCTTACACCAAACAAGAGGAAACTTCTTTGAAAAAATCCAAAACACACATACTTTGTTACAAGGACCCAATTATAGAGGAAGCAAATTACAGTCAAAGTGATATCTCTAAAGTTTATGATTAAAGAAAGCAGCTTAGAGAGCATTTCTATGCTTACCTGCCCAATCTTACCTCCCTGACATTGAAGTTCTTTGGCTGGGGAACCGGTCTCTGCGGTACTCCTCGATGTTCTATAGAATGTCTCAAGAACTGGCTATCCGGACATGTTCGCATAGATGCAACAATAATGAGCAGGTGCTCCATCATGCTGGAAAATTTTAGGAACTTCTAGCTTAATTTCACACGGGTGCAGAAACGACTTTGCTGGTAACTCGCGAGGCTCGATAAAATGTTTTCTTGTTATTGTTTCATTAAAAGAATATGCATAGGTGATTTTGTAAGGATATTTTTCAAATCCCATGCCCCAAAATCAATCTGAAATCATAGGAAGTTTCCTTCTCACTTCTAAATGGGAAAGAGTTGCTGATCCACGCCTTAGACAATGTAGCTTTGTACAAGAAAAGATGAAAGACACTGATTCACGCCTGAAGCGTTAGTCCAGTTCAGGACAGCCACGCTCATTCTGAAAAATTGCAATTTTTTTTAGCCTTACACTGTACCTTTTGCAAGCTGTCTATACGTTAAGAGCTCACACAATCGGATGGTACCGTAATGAGTTACAATCAGTTGCCATAATAAATTTCATTGGATACACAGGAAATGTGAAGTTTGCCGATGCAATGTGTACGGTATCATGCAGAAACCGCACAAGATATCACCGCGCGTAGATAGGCATTTTGACATCACTACCTTCACAGTGATAACCACACAACACGAACTATAACTATCGTACTTCGAATGAGGATTGACAATGGGTAATTGGCGCATGGGGTGCTCAACGGAAGAAGTAGCGTGGATTTGAACGTTCCTCATTCAACAGTGTACAGAGTTTAGCGTGAGCACTACGTATCTGGTGTCAGCACTCATTATGATCAACGAAGTGGCTGGCGCTGCTGAATAATGAGCGTAGCCGAACATTTATTACACTAGTTCGGACGGCGTAAATTTTTAATAGGATGATATTAGAAATGTTTTCACCAGAACAGTGCGAAGAACAATGAGATCCATGGGCTTTTGAATCCGGCGACCCACGTGAGTACTTTCGTTAACACCACATCATTATCTCCTGCGTCTGAGCTGGACATTGCAACACCGTCTCTGGACCAAGAACAACTGGTGAAAGCTAGCATAAGCAGATGGATCTCGCTTCCAGCTGATTGGGGTCGAAGGGAAAATCTAGTTCAGAGGCGCCCGAACCTGGGGACTGAGACCTCTTGGCTTGAGCCCCCTCAATATTTCACTTATATTTTTAATGCTCTTATCTCTACAAATTGTTTTTCTTCCCTACTTTTTGAGAACTTTTTTTTTAAAGACCATACAAAAAATCTTTCCTATAGTTATTGTAGATTAAGTATTTCTATTCCTGTCGCATAAAGACGTTTCTCTGTCTTTACCGTGTGGCGCTGACGATTGTTGTCAGTGGGTCATCTGTTGTGATGTAGTTTGTTTTATGATGCTCGCTGTTATGGAGTAGAGCGTAGTCGTAGGGATGGGTTCAATGGACCTTGCCGCTTCCTGTCCTGCCCTCAAAAAAACGTATTGATCTTGAGAAAAACTGCAAGACGCACTGATATTACCCCCAAAATACCAGCTCTGCAAAAAAATATTTTTTATCCTTCTAAGAAAAACAAGAGAATAGCGCTCACTACGTTGCCAGTTCGTCATTCATTGTTTTGGTTTTGTGCATTGAAGATCGTGTTTGGAATGTCGTATACAAGCGAAGCCTGTAAAATTATCAAGAATGTGGTCGTTTCCTTTGACCCATAGAAAGAGACTACATCCTGACTAATCCCTCTTTCTCTCTCTCTCTCCCATATGTTTAGATAGTAAAGTGAAGTTGTTTTTGTATTTTTCGGAAAGTATCGAATTGGCGTTTCGACAA
>JAGDQP010004734.1:0-41696 GCA_022664845.1 Lepisma saccharinum | reverse complement strand
AATAATAATAATAATAATAATAATAATAATAATAATAATAATAATAAAAACTTTTAAAGACTTCTTAAACCATTCGTACTAAAAAGTAAAAGATAATTTTGTTTATGCATGATTAAAAAGAAAAGCTCTCATATACAGTCACTTTATAAATTCTTGAATTGGCGCACCCCATGCTTTTCTTTCTAGGAATGCATAAACAAAAATATAAGAAAAGTATGTCTTTAAAAAGTTTTTATTATTATTAGCCTATTATTATTTATTATTAGAGTTATTTCGGTGTTCGTGTGACCCAAATCCTAAAGTGTTCTGCAATCAGTCAAACGACAGATCGTTGCAGGCTAGTATTTATTTTAGGATAAAGAAGTCCGTATTAAAAAGGAAAATTAAAATATGCTTTTAAAATATGTATATAGAAATATATGAAAGTAACAATGAAATATTGTATTGTCACCTGACTTACGTCGCTGTGCACAATTTCATCATTGTATGATGCTGCGAAATAAGTTAAATTAATGTTGCAAGAGTTGAGGACACCACAAACCATTGCGAACTAAAGAAAAAGAATGTAAACAAAAAACAAAAAAAAACCAGAAAGAACATCGTTTGGTAGCCGAAAAAAATCCCCCAAAATACGAATTACGAAAGACTACTGTGCGTGTCTGCACGCCCTGACACCCCGGATATCCGAAACTCAGATCAAGATCCGCATATGTGAAACTTGGATTACGATGCAGATATTCGAAACTCAGACCCGAAACGCGGATCCGGATCCAGATATCCAAATTATCCGGATGCAGACAGAGGTCGTTCAAGTACAACGCGTCTGCATCCATGAGGGAGGTGGTTCAAGCTCTGTTTATTTTTGTTCGGCATCTATATATTAGGGATAAGAAATCTGTTTAACCTTGCTTAGAAAGGGGGAGGGGATCTACAATGACAAAAACTGTACTGACGTAATATACAGGGTGTCCGGAAAGTCCTGCGCCAAACTGAAACCACACATAAGGGTGGGGCTGGGGAGCAATTTGAGAAAGGGAACCCGCGTCCGGAACCCAACCTTTACGCCTCCGTAAGCAAATGAAATTTCGCGAAAATAAGGGAACGACGCGCAATTAGAAGCAACGGGTGCGGTGTCTGGATCTGTGCGTGGTTCAAGCACTACGGATGCCACAAAAGCAAACTGATTTTATTAGGAACAATCATTTGTGTACAATATAATTGCAGACTTTCAACACGTCTGTACTGCAAAGTTGATATAACAAACGAAATGGGAAATAAAATAAACTGAAACTGGCACGGAACTTAACAATATCATTTTGGTATTTGTGCTTATTTTATCTCCTTATTCCAAAGCAAGGGACCTACTATATCATTTACAGGTATTGCTCAAAAGTACCTCCCTGGATATCGTCTCGCAAACAAAGGTGCAAATGGTTAATAAACGACGCGCGCACTTGTCCAAACAAATTGGCTTCGTTGTCTCTAATTATTCCGGCTGCGACTGCTATTCTGGCCACCAATTGGTCGTCACTTTTGAGTTCCTTGCCATCGTACACTAGTTCCTTCATGTATGCGCACAAGAAGAAATTGATGGGAGTAAAGTTAGGGAAACGAGGAGGCCAGGGAACAGGTTGAGACCACTCGCGAGGAAGCTAACACTTGGTCATTGAACTACGGGGACTGAGTGGTATCCGTTGTGCCGAAACCACGCACAGATTCAGATGCCGCACCCATTGCTTCTAATTTGCGTCGTTGCCTCCTTTCCTCGAAATTTCAATTTCTCACACAGGCGTAACAGTTGAGTACCGAACACGGGTTCCCTATCTGAAATTGCTCCCCAGCCCCACCCCTATTGATGGCTTCAGTTTGGTGCAGGACTTTCCGGACACCCTGTATGAACGACACTATCTTCAAAATTAGAATCCGGATATGTGAAACGCACATTATTTTCTTTTATATTCACTACACACTGGACAAGGAAAAGCTGCCAATGAAAAGTGAGTACATTCAGCCAATGTTCGTGGTAAAAACAAATGTTATCGGATCCGAATCCGAAAATCCGGATCCGTTTGGCTATCTCAGTTGTTCAGGCCTGCGGTGGCTCTGTGATGGTCTGGTATATGTTCTGTCGTGGCAATATGGGACCTTTGTTTTATCTAGAACAGTGCTTCTCAACCGGTGTGACGAGATTTGTTAGGTGTGCCGCGAAACTTGTGAAGTTTCGTGATTTTGCTGGTAAAACTAATTCAAATAACTTCAATATATATATATATATATATATATATATATATATTTAAAGAAAAGGCAAGAAAAGATATTAATGAGCTTAAACATATTTATTTCAAAGGGAAATTATTGGTTCATTAATAAAATATTAACCTATAGTGTAATCTAAACGGAACTAATTTTGAAGGAAAAAATAGTTACCAAGTGCCCGCATTGTTGCCAACTCATACGTTAGTGTGTGTGTGTAGAAAGGAAAGTGTGCCGCCGCGAACAAAATGAGGTTGAGAACCACTGGTCTAGAGAGACGTAGGTACCGGTTTTTGCAGATTATCCATGCATTCACGTTCTCCTTTAGTGATAAACCTCTTCGAACAGGAATAATGTACACTGTCATAGGTCCACGACTGACAGGAAATGAGGAGTAGCCCAGAGACTTTGGGACGATGGACTGGCTTCAAGGTTCATGATATAAATCCTGCGAAGCACGTCTGGCATGCTGTTGAACGTGCCATCAACTGATTTCTGCACCAAAAGGGCATTCGGACTGATGGCCTTCCATTAATGGAAACTTACATTCTTCACACCACGTCATGTAACATCTGTCTGGGACAGGACTGAGGGTCTTACACGGTATAAAATATGCCCATTAAGTAAGTAGCTTGTAGACGGAATACGCGTAGCTTGTAACGGAATACGCTCCGCCACTAAATTCAAGTTGTTCAATTACTATTCTTATTTTTAAAATCCATCTTGTCACAATATTTCTAGTTCCACCACCGAGACACATCTCTCATTAGTTTTCCAAAAAGTGAACAATTATATGTTTCCTTTGTAGAAAATAAAATAGATGGAACCATTTACAATACATACTCCTCATGATTCATCCGTGAGACTGCTTCTTGAGAAAAATGTTGGCGTGGACACCATATGAGATACATCTTAGTAACTATGCTCGACCCAATTTCGGTTCATTGGCGTTTTATCACCTTGTAAAAGAGGAAGCAATCATGTGCGAGTGAGAGAGTTGGTCAGTGGGAACGGCGGGTAAGAAGTTTCCACTAGTTTGCTTTATAATGAGAGCAACTGAAAATGAAGAGCGTGATATATGTCACCACAGACACGTACACAAACACTGTTCATCATTTCATTAAAAAAAACCCAACCGGATTCAGCTATTGCTTTGTAATCTTCAAAATGATTCGCTATCGGTATTATCAGTACAATCAACAATGTTGCAAATTTAACCACAGTGTGAAAATACTTAATTTTCTCCTTCTTGACGCTCACTTATCTGTGTAAATGGCGTTTATAGTATATGAACTATATTTGATCGTGGTTTTGCACGGTTGTTCAGTTTGAGAGGGGGTGTAAAAGGAAACTTGAGGGATGTAAGTAGAGTATCGCATGTTTTTCTCGATTTTAAACCGTAAAAAGTGAAAAGTTGTGGGATGTGCTCCAGACTTTGGGGGATGACAACCCCTGTTATTGGAGTCTGGCACGATTTCTGCATTCGATTTAGCCCTCACCATAGACAGACTTAGCACGCTTTCCCAATTCTGGCTGCGCTAAAACTAATGGATTTTTGTTCTGAGCACGTGATTTTGAATCCATCCGCTAGGTAGCTCTGCCATAGACGTCATATTCTACTATAAGGTCTATGACAGAGCTACCTAAGGGATGGATTCAAAATCACATGCTTCGAACTAAAACCAATTAGTTTTAGCGCAGCCAGAAATGGGGAAGCGTGCTAAGTCTATCTATTATGAGGTCTATGCCCTCACATTCTGATAATAAACCACTACTTCCATATTGCTTACTGACCTATTGATCAATTACTGAATATTCACTGAAGTTTCATTCTAGTCAACTTAGTCTCGATCATTTCGCAACTGTTTGTGGATTTGGGTCTCGATCAATGTACGATAAGATCAACTAGAAAAAGAAATTGGTATAAATATAATTCAGATAGAGTATTTGCATGTAAATCACGAAGAGTAATTCTATGAAGAAATTTTGACAAATCACTGGCACAAGAGATAAGAGAAATGAACTTCAACAGGAGGGAGAAAGATGAATGATATTAAAGATATGTGGCAACGCCGTCCTTTCCTCTCCCTGATGTCTCTCGTGTTGTAGCGTCCGGAGGGATCTCCCTATATCAGCCTCTCCACGTTCTCCCTTCTCGTCTTCCTGGATAGCACGCGGGGGACTGCTTCGTTGCGTTGCGTGCTTCTTACCATGACTAGCTCCTGTGTGTGTGAGTAGAGTGCTTCTTCATTTAATGGAGAAGAGAGAATAACCTCTAATCCACGAGGGGAGGAAGACACACCTAGATGGCTTTATCGTACTCAGAGGACCTTCAATGGCACAATAAGAAAAAGAACTATTTCATGTTTCTCTATACTATTACCAGGTTCCAAAGTTACCTTTCGGTTTCAGTAGTGTTCCGGGATGTGACAAGACAGTGGAACACACAGTAGTAGCGAAGTTATTTTCCTAAAAATCATCGATAGCATCAACTGAGGGCATTTCCGGAGAAAAGGACCCAAAGACCCAAACTAAAGTCTGAGATGAAGTTGCAAAGATTTGAGTTGACTGATATTTGTCTTGATAAAGATTTAGATCCCATCGTTCAATGTCGATACTGTTGCATGTCGTAATATTCAAAGAACCTTCCATGGCGTGTGCATAAATATATGTATAAACTTAAAATCAGACAAAACAGTCTTTGTACCCTTTTACCGAGTATATACACGTGAATGGAAACGAAAATATAAATGAAAGAAAACGAAAACACTGAAATGAAACTCAAAATTCAAGGTTATAGATGTTAGACGTGAGATCGAATTCAATGAAAATGTGAATGTTTATATTACATAAGGTTCTTCAAGGCGCACATTTCAAGCATGTAACATCACATTCTTTCAGCAACTTACACGTAAATAATGGTTTTATGTCATTCCGTTTAACTGCATTGATTAGTGAAAAAGGAACGGTGTAAGTTTCACATCAGGTAGCTTATTCATATTTCTTCGGATGACAGTCGAAGAGGATCCACGTAAGATCATAGGTTTCTGAACATAGAAGTATTGCTCTGTATTTCAGCATTTACCAACTTTTTCTTTAACCTCCAGTGAAAACACACTGTAATGAAACAGAAGCTGTGTTCTCTATTTGTGGTGGTTACAGAAAAACAAATATTCGAACAAAAAAAAAAAAAAGTGCTTGTGTGTCCTTTCGATACACCTTCATCACGACTTGGCAGTCACCATTTCTTCTGTACTGACCTATCTTCACCACCCGGACTGCGACATATCTTCACCATCTTAAATTCTTAACCAATCTATTTACATTAGGTTTTTCTTCTTTAAAAATTACCACATATCTGATATCTCTTAAAGAAAGAAATTTTTAAATATTGGTTTTCTCCTAATTCTTAAGCACAAAAATTTCGAAAGAATGTACTTCTAAAAAATACAAGTTGGACTAAAATATTCCTACGAGTTCTAACTATGCATCCAACCTTCATTCAAATACCATACCAGCCCTCTGACAAGCTATTTTCGTTACAATGTATTCGATGTGTTCACCCTCACTGAATCTTGATGACTTTTGTAACCATACCACTAAATATGGAAAACACTTTGAAAAACGTTCTGTGAAATATTAATCACGCTTGTAATACATTTAGAGCTCTTCCAATGTCATTAGGTTACTACAGTACACCTAATCTCTGAGACACGGTATCAATTTTTCAGACCAAGAAGTCACACTCATTGAGATCTGGAATACGCATAACGTTTTCGATTATCCAGTGTCATGAGTTATGATATTCTGATGCAAATACTGGTTGAAAAGACTGTCATGAGATGAGGACGAGCACAATCTTGCATTAAAACATGATCTCTGAAACAGCAAGCACACAGTGATAATTTCTTGTAAAATTTCTTCTGAAGAATTGATAGTGTATGTCTCTCTGGTCCAACTTTTACTCCAAACTTCACCTGAAACACTCTACAGATCTCTTCCGGGCTTTCAAACTCAAGTCCTTGATCAATAATATTCGGCTAAAGCCGCCATTTTGTGCAACTAACTGTAAACTGGGTGGCGCGACAGCCCTTTGAAGGCCCTGGCATGTCAGACAGCTGTATTACGTTCAAGTAGGGTTATAAAGTCAGCGTAATACCTCTTCGTAGCCGTGTGTCTGAATTTCATGACCAGAGCCCGCTACTTTTTCATTCAAATAGCTCCCCAATCGTCCTCAAGACGTTGGCTGGGTTAACACTGAAATTTTAATTTCACACCGGAATAAAACCAGGGACCGCTCGCACTGAAATCGAGCGCGTTACCGACTAGGCCACGCAGGAGGCTCAGTGTTTCTGTGCTATCTCCAATTAATTATGTAGATAACTTACCAATACATTGTGTGAGTGCTGTCTGCAACGTTTCTTTACAATCTGCTCAACCATTACCGCATAACCGGATTTAAGCTTCAGATGTGCGTTTTCAACCACCCTGTACATTGTCAGAGAGGCGGCTATGCCCTAAGCCTGTCACGAGTTTGAGTGATTACATCCCTCGGGAAGCACTCTTCCGAGAAGAAAGACAAGCCAGGACCTTTGTTTAGATATAATACATGCATTTACCGTGAGGAAAATTCCGGAAAACCTAAGTACGACCGACGGCATAACTCGAACCCACATGCCTCCCTTTTTAATATATTGTATGAAAAAATATCAGTCAGTCTCTCACTGATTAAAACGGATCAATTTTCGGTGTAACGGTGCTTCTTTTTTAACCACATCAAGAACAATTTGATATTAAGAAAATACGAACAAAGAGGGGGAGTAGATATTAGGGGAAGGGAGAAATGGAGGAAAAGGAAGGGAACGCAGAAGAGAGACTTCAAGAACAATAACAAGCATATTCTTTAATCATGACAGGCATCAGGAATGGGAGAATGATGGATCACACCGACCGTATTCATGATAGCTACGGAACAATCACATCAAAATGTTGTTTGCAGTCAAACATGAAAACATGTCTAAAAGACTCAGAGGAAATGAGTTCCTTCCTTCGTGTCTTATTCTCTAAGTTCCATTTGATGTATCTATACCAAGAAAGAGAATTAAGCACTGAAAACGGAATATCACAACACAGATGACATTAGGTGGTACTGGGATGTGACAAGTTATTGATCTGCCTTTAATGGCTTTGTGGAACAGCTATCAATCGTTCCACATTAGTACTATTATAAGATTTTATACCATGCCAGTGATCTGTTTATTTTTCCTGTCAACTAGTTTATTCTTCATGGAAAACAATTGTAAAAACCTGGTGTAAAATGCTGCACTATTTTAGAAGAAAGTATGTTCAATTTTGACATGGCGGCTCACAGTTTTGTGTCTGGGCGGCACTGTCTTCGGTTCATTTAAAGAGTTATACTTGGTGTGTGGCCAAGCGCGTTCTCAGGTCAAATTTCCTGAAACTGGACTCGAACCTGAGTGCCTTTCCACCACCGTTCCAAAGATTGCAATGGATAACGGAACCAGGTTATATTTAGTACACAAAACTGTGGTTATGTCTTTAAATTATGCTATTGTGGATCCTGTAGTTAGAATCTTCTAACATTCTTGCAAATACTTCACAATAATAATGCGACAACTATCCAGATCAGGATGTTAATTTTTCTGCACACTGTAAAAAAATAAATTAGTTTTTACGGTCAAACCACTGGCGCCAGTGTTGATTTTATGGCGATATAATTGGTGCCAGTTATTTTACCGTAAAAACGACGGATTTGTTTAACACTGTCAACAATTTTTGCCAGTTTTCTAGAAAAAGTCAGCCAACTGTTGACGAAAATCAGGAAACCATCAATTTGCAATAATATTTTTCAAACAATAAAATAGACATTTCTCTACTATTCACATTATTAAGAATACTTTTCAGCCAAAATTAGCATTCCTTTTTAAGAGTATTCAGTAAAAAAATGAGTGAGTGAAATGTTACTAACGTCCTAAACGAACTGGTGAGTTTCTAAGGAACGGGCATATTTATGGTAAAGTGGGCTCCGTTCAGTGGACCCCGGCGGGAGTTGAACTTGTGACCATGTTCATTATTATCCACAGTGCTTTTAGCGATAACCATTGAAGATAAAAGTAAGAAGAAACTTGTGAGAAATCCTTGTTTCAATATTCTTGGAATCCAAATATTATTATTATTATCAATTACATTACTGGAAATATCTATGAACGGTCTGTCTCCCAGGAAAATTGTAAAAAAGAATTCAAGAGTGTGAAAGTGACGGGTTAATTTTAAAATATAGGTTGTGGCCAACACTGAATAATAATAATATACATATATATGACATTTTTTGGTCTTAAATAGTTGTTTGGGCCCTGGGGCGGATGTGCCCCAGTATACACAAGTCTCTAAAAATAAGTCTACAGAAATTTTGAGAATTTTCGGTCCAAGTGTCTTATATTCCCCTCAATCTTTCGTAAGGGCTTACTCTTTAAGCACAAAATAATCTCAAGTTACTCCTGGGGCCCGTGGTGGCTCAATGGTTAGAGCGCTCACCTCTGGCACTTGGGGGGTCGTGCCCATGCCATGTGGGCTTTGTGGTGGACAAACACCGTGTGCGTAGGTTTTCTCGAGTTTCCCCGTTTCCTACCACTTTTTTCATTCCACCAATCATCTCATCATCACCCATCCGGCCTGAGCCAAAGTTGCCTAAAGGTCTTAAAAATTAAATTAAATTAAACTTCAAGTTACTCCATTTGCAGGACAAATCAGGTAAACCCTTGTGTAAAGAAGCAGTAGATTGCCCCCATACAAACAGTACTGGCGTGGCTATAGGGTTTTTGTAATTGTGTAGGGAAGTGTTGTAGATATATCAAAATCCAAGAGAAGTTTGTTGAAATCTTTATATTTTCATTTCCTGAAACGCTAGTTATAAGGGAAAGAAAAATTGCCCTGTAACAAATTGGAGATTTGTGCTCTCTTTTTCACATCTCCGATTCAGTTTCACTGTTATGGGAAGAATGGAGAACAGCGCCACCTGTACACGAAGGTAAAAAGGTGTCTGCTCAGGGGTGTAATGATGCATCAATCATGGTGCCTTATGGGTGAAAGGTGGTTCCTCCCAATATTTCCCTTTTCTTTCAACCCGTAATGGTTACGGCCTACTGCCAACAGAACGCTCAATTATATATACCTTTTGTGGAATTCTTATGACGCCCTCTCCTGTTGCATCGGCCGTTTCTGGCCCGTGCTCCCTTTTCTTCTTCCATCTTTCACTTCACGTCCCTTGCAAAGAAACGCTGTTTCTTTTTTTTCTTTCATGAAACGAAATTTTAAGGTTCGTGATCACTGTTGCCAGTCGTATATTGGAATATTTTCTATACGAAAAAATATTACAATACAGTGGTTTACACTGGATTCCGGCAAGAAAAACTATCTCAGGGGAAAATATCGGGATGGGACATAGAATGGAAATCATCCAAACTTCCCGATTTTGAAGGCCTCTCAGGGTTTCGCAATTTCTCGATTCTCGAGACTTCCCTTCCCGAGACTTTTGACATTATGTTTAAAGACTTCCCAAGATCTTAGGAATTCCCGATTTAGAACTTCTCCAAAATTTACCCCAAATTTCCCGAAAGTCGGAAGACCAGAAGAGAGATTCTTTTTCTCGAACCTTTTCCTAAAATTTCGCGTACTCACATACACCTATAGTCAACTCAATAGAGAGTTTTTGATTGCACTAAGTAAGGTAGTTTTAAAAACTTGCTAAAAGTTTTGAATAAGATAATCAACATCGTCAGGTTTCCGCCGGCGTCGCCATCTTGAAAAAATGGCGTCCAAAACTGTTTTTTTTTTTAATATATCGGCTCTCTTACATTCTAGTGTACAACTGGGTATTATCAAAATAGAGAAAATAAAATTTGCTGCAATTAACGTCCATTACATTTATTATTATTATTAATTTAGAACCAATAGTTTCGATGAAACAGCCCTTGGAAAGTGAGATAGATATATTCTTTCATATACTGCAAAAACTGTACCTTTGCATAGTGGGTACAAAATGCCGATCTTGTACCCACAATTTCTGAGAGACAGTGGCGTACCCAGGGTTGGGTTTAGAGTGGCGGTTCTTTGCCTCCGAGTTCTTGTAAAAAAAAAAACGACTGTAAAATATGAATCCCTGTGCCCGTCACTACCTCTAAATAATAGGCGGTATAATGTACCCACATTTTTTTTAGAATCAGTGACGGGCACAGAGATTCATACTTTACAGTCACTTTTTCCTACTAATCTATTCCCCCCGCGCAAAAAAAAAAAAAAACGGAGGGCAAATAACCGCTCCTCTAAACCCAACCCTGGGTTTGCCAATGCCTCTCAAAAATTGTGGATTTAAAGGTACAGTTTTTGCAGTGTACCTATAGAAAGTCCATTTTTCCGTACTTATTCCATTTATGTTTCTTTTTTTTTTTTTTAAGTGACATGTTTTGACTTACTGCGTATCACTTCACATTCATTTTTCAACATTTTGCACTATTATTTGAACAGAATGCGAATATATTCTTGAGTCCAGAACAAGAAGAGCTTTTCTCACCCCACGCTCACGTCTAAACCGAAAATATCTTGAGCAAACCTTGTGTAGTTTTCTGTGGTTTTCTATTCAAACGTTGCCACTTCTTTTTTCAATATTCTTCTCTTCCTTTCTTCCTCTTTCTAGGGTCGTTCAAGTACATAAGCATTCAAGAGCGGAAGGGGTGACCGGACGAAAAAGATACGACCAAACACTTCGCATTCATTTCTTCACAGACTTTGAAGGGTGTCCCCCCCCCCCCCCACTCTGTAGGCCTACTGCACAGCCACATTAAGTAACGCGGATCTACTTTTTTGCACGACTTCTTGTTTTTATTCGTAAAGTTGATGTAA
This sequence comes from Lepisma saccharinum, assembly GCA_022664845.1. Classification (NCBI taxonomy): domain Eukaryota; kingdom Metazoa; phylum Arthropoda; class Insecta; order Zygentoma; family Lepismatidae; genus Lepisma; species Lepisma saccharinum. The sequence goes on along the minus strand of JAGDQP010004734.1, from coordinate 30,524 downwards.
TAGGATCGCTAAAATCATCGAGTATCAGTATTAGTACTGGGCTCAAGACCAAAATCTTCTTTGGGTTCAACATCGCTGCTCGCTGACTGAAGCGTCATTGTCTTCAACATTTAGAAATAATGTTTCGATTGGTGATTTACTGTCATCAGAAGACTCGCTAAGAAAACTCGTTCTGCACATTTGTACACGATTCTCCGTGACAGTTTAAGCAAATTAGTGAGCATATTAGACCTGATTTCCTGCAACCGTATGCTGTTCCGCACCTTGTCTTTCCTTTACAAGATATATATTTCATTAGCACTTCACGAGGAGAATGTTGAAAAATGAAATGAGGTCAGTTCTCTTTTCCATCCCCATTGCGCTGGACTTCTCTTCGTAATGAATGCTGGCTGGTATGCACAGTATTCGTTGGCAATGACGCAAGGTGAAATTTACTTTTTGTTAAGCATCTGGTAAAACATTGGTATCAATATTCGCCAACGATACGAAAATCTTTTCATTTTTATTGTATCCGTATAATACGAGAAGAAACGGGTCTCCCAAACTACGTATAAGAGGGGTCTCTTGCATCATCAGTCGCATTTGGTTCAGTGTTTTTCTGTGCTCTTGAATATACTCGTTCAAATCATTTTGTTTATTCAAAACTGTTAGGAACTTCATCCTCCCATGACTGAACCGAGCAAAAGGTATTCAATCATTTTTCCACCTTGTAAACTGTGAGAATATTGTAATGTTTGCGTGCTTGGTTTCAAGAAGTAAACATTTTGGTAGGCTACTTCTAAACTTGCTAAAAGAACTAAAGATCTATATCTTCTCCAAAAATCACTACACACCCGAATGATGAAGATGATATATAGCTAATTTACAGTGAGTGCATCTGCATTATCCTTTGCTTGTTTGACCAGGTTAATTCGCGTGTTCACACGGAGATGAACAAGGAAATATTCTTCAACAAGGAAATATTCTTCAACAAGGAGATGAACCGAGAATTCCTTGCCTCATTTGATAAAGACGTTTATTTATGAAACTGTCGGAATAATAGTTTCATCAAATAAAATGTCCATTGGCATGTGTTTCCTGGATTTTCGAGGACTATGTTCATACTAGTTAATTCCCGGTTTTGAAATAATGAATATCTTAAATAAATCACAAGGGGGGATTGCATGTAAGGTCTATATACAACATTTATTGCTCTTTCTGCACCATAGTTTTATATTTAATGGGTTGTAATTGAAATTGGGTGCGTGTTTGGAGCCTTATAAAATTTATGATTCTTCAGGGTCACTGGTTCAATTCCCGCCGAGGCCCTTTGCACGGAGTGATTCGGACCCCCCCCTTTTTTTTTTTACCAAAAACTATAGGTCCCGTCTCGAACAGCTCACTAGCTCATCTGGGACATTAAGAACATTTTAATCAATGATTCCTCAGTTTATACAAAGCAGAGCCAATGACACACATGGCAACCTGCAGAAAAGAATGTCAAATTCATAAACACTGGCGACTAGAGACTGTAATTGAAACCATTTTGACGGAGCATCATAATAAAATACAGGGTGGTAAGTGGTAACGTAATTCACCGACAAACTCCGAGGCGGAAATTCCGCTGCGTTTCAGAGCTTTCTAAAAGTATGGGAACATGAACTTGAAAGCTTCAAATAGAGAAGATGCAGCGAGCTATCCGCTTACCGTACCCGCTGTTAGGAAGGAAGGCATCATCGCAGTTCACACCAAACTGACAATTATTATTTACGTATAAGAAGCAATACAACTGCAAAATTTCTTTTACCACACATTCTAATGATGATAGTACAGTTTTCAAATAATTACTACTGTACTTTGCCAATGGCTTTAGGAATGATATTAATACACTAATCACAAATTATCCCGACTGATAGTTAGGCAATATCCGTCCGAAGAAAACTGTAGTACCCCCGCGTATTTTCATAGTAGAGGTAAAACAAAGTTTAGAATGTTTTCAACGATAAAAGAAATTAGAACAATTGCAATAAAATATAATTAAATATGTTCAATTCCTGAACTTCATCAATTGAAAACAATATTCAATAGTTTCTATTCGAATATCTAGTCCAGCTGTTTTACAGTTGTTCCAGTCATAACGTTACGAATAAATGTATTACGTTTAGAATAAAACTATTAAAATTTAAACTTTCAACTTCGCATTATCATAAACGTAATTTTTAAAATATTGTCTTGTCTCTAGAACTTCTGCATGTAGTCTACAAATTTGCTATAAGTTAGCGGAATGTATCATAATTGAAATAAGCTATTTATTACTATACAAGGAAACTGCTTGTTATAATATTGTGTATAAAAGGACGAAATTGTTTATTTGGTGATGATTTAATTACCGAATGGCTAGAGGTAATTTTGGTAAACAGTACAAATAAAATTCCCCACCAATGTTATTTCAAACACAATGACTAAGTCGTAAATACAATATGATATTTGCGTTGGTAGAAACACTCCTATTCACGTAAAGTATTGTAGTTCGTTGTTCTTCGTTTGGTTTTTCATTGACTAATTGCATTCAATTCTAAACGCACGTTATATATTAGGTACGCACATGCTGTTAGTAATCCACAGGGAAAATATGTACTTACGAATTTAGAGGCAACTGCAAGGGGTAATTCATTCCCCTATTAACAGAAAAAACATTCAACTTACCTGTAAAGAAACAGAAAGAAAGATTATATGTTAATTTTATATTCACAACAATATTCACAGGACACATCATGTACAACCATTGAGTATATAGGGATAGAGTAAGCATACCTATTATAAGCTACCGTACCGATTTCTCACACTGCCATCTATCACGGCGAAAACAAACAAACTAATTCTAACTATTTTTTCTCATAACGTCTCATAAGGTGCTTCGTCTACTTCTACATGATCTAGGATACAACTAAATACACGTAACAACAATAATTCCTTCAGTGAGTATATGGCGAAAACAGGTTTATGTTGTATACTGGAACACTAAAAATACTCATTCTGTACACTTAATGATTACCTGGACTGTACTACCAGGGTTACCAGATCATTCCTTTTTTTTACCAGCGGAGGACAGTAAAAGCGGAGAACAACTACGGATTTTTTTCTTCCAGTGAAGGACAACTAAGCTAAGATTGGGAGACAAATACGGCTGGCTACCTTTCATTTAGAATCCGAAAGAAATACTGAAGAACAGAACGTTTTTACAGGGCAAGTTATGTACAATTTTTACCTTTCTATTCTATCTTCCTATTAAGTAATAAAATTTAATGATAATGAAAAGTGGTTACCACCTACTAAACCATTTGCTTAACATTTCGGTAACGAACATTTTAATTAAAATTCAAAGTTCTATCTGTACCGATTTTTTTATTTTCGTTTGTTTATGGCTGAAATCCTTTTGATTATTTTAATGAATATCCAAATATATTTTGTCAAGAATTAACAAAAACGAAAATAACAAGTCGGCACGGATAGAACTCTTGAAATGGTTATGAACTGTCCATTGGAATTTCATACAACGAAAAAAAAAACACAATAGAGACATACAAAAATAGTGCTGCCATCTAGTTTCAGAGACCAATGATAAGACAATCAACAGAAAAGCAATTGCAACGAGTATACAGACGTATTGGAAACGTTAAAAATGATGTTAATCAACCCAAAATCCCGCTCTTGAAGCTTTTCTCACACAATTTTCTGAAACCAACCGACATCGGGTTATCACATGCCAGTTACATTCACCCCCTGCCTGCCTGCAAGTATAATGACAGGGCCCGCAGGGCCACCATAGCTGGACTTCTGGCCACCAAGGCCACTTTCGTCCTTTTGATTTTTTGGGGGAAATTTTTGGGAATATAATTATTTATTTATTTGTTAAAAGAGAATCGGATGTCCGCCAAGAAACAATACCCCTATCTATCTAATTCTGTTAGACTTTTAATTAAATTATCACCTAAGAAGAGCACGATAATTACACAGGAATACATGAATTAAATAAATGTACAAGAAGTGTACAAGAGCCAATTATTTAGTGATTTGCAATAATAATTTGGGTTTAATTTTTTATGTAGGGTAAGGTTATTTAGTGGAAATGGAAATGGATTTGGTTCAGTGTTAAATTGAGTCCCTATACATCTTCATCCTTCTTTTATTCTTCCAAGTGCCGAACGCGCTTAGTTGATTTGAGAAATGTGTTTGTTTGAAATTTTGTTACTTTGATTTTGTAGTGCTCTGTGATACTGTATATGTAATTAATTAATATGTGAGGTTTCATTTGTAAGCCTTGCTTTTTTGTGTTGTTCTTTTTGTATTTAGTGAAAGGTTGCTGTCCCACGTAGAGTTGTCCATCTGTTGACTGCCAGATGTTCAATCTAAATTGAAAAATCTCCTCCGACGCAGAATTAATTACGTTAGAAATTCTATCTAGAGATTCTTTACTTTGTGGAATGCCCAAAGTGAAAATAGTGGATACCCATTTGGTAATTTTGTTCAAAAATTCTCCCAAAATAGCATCTAACTCTCCTCCAGAGTGCTGACTGGGATATTTGGTTGTTTCTTTATTATTTTCTTTAGCCTTTGAAGAACAACTTTCATTTTCTGGTTTATCTGAATTAGCATCTTGATCTTGTAGATCCGGATTATACATAATTTTTGTATTTGCTCTGAAGTACTTACAGATTTAAGCTTTTTTTTTTTTTTTTCAAATTTTCTTTACGTATCATTTGCGAAAATATTCTTTCATCTAGAGCAGGGTTTCTCGACGTGGGGATAGCGATTCCTAAGGGGTCACGAGGGGAGGTGATAAAAATAAATTTAATTAGGGGTTTCAAGGTTAAAAGTAGGGTATTTTATTTTGCATGCTTCTTTTATTATTACCAAAGATAATGCAATTTGTTGAACAGTTTTGGATAGTATAATAAGGATATTTATTATCAAAAACAGAATATGAACTAACGTTTTTTCAAATAAAAAAATCAAATACTATACATAAAATGATAGTGGATCACCGGCTAGAAGACACGATAAAAGGGGATCGCAGGAAGAAAAAGGTTGAGAAACGCTAATCCAGAACACTGATGATAACACCAATAAAGTTCAATTAATGACGAAAAAGTAGAAGTTTCAGGTCATCAGACAGACACACAGACATACCTAAAATAGAAACAAATGTATTCCTAACAAGGAGAGAGAAAGACAGACAGATTACGGGGCTCCTGTCATATTTAGGTTTTGAATTGCGAAGGGACCAGATCAAGGATCAGAATTTAAAAAAAAAAAAAAATGGAGAAAAATAACACGTAAATCGTGTCGAAACTAAAAGGTTTAAAGAGTTTAAATTTCACTGCACTGTCTAGCTCTACTGTCTTATTAACATATTAACTTACAAGTTATGGGATACAAAGTTACAATTACTACTGAAGAAAATGCGAAATGAAAAACCAAACCTGAAACTGAATCAACGAATGTTGATAATAAGAGATACGTATAGAACTTACGCGAAATTAAAAGCCTGTCTAATTCTGTTGAACACACGGAAACTTGTTTTTTGTGTGCGAGAGCTTGTGTCCTCTTCAGCCTTTTAACGAATCTAGACACCCTGTTTAGTAGAAGGGAGGCCAGTATTTCATTGAAATCCCTGGCTCAACCCGTCTTCATTCCTTCTCCTCCTCAAACTACTTCACAACCCAGCAATTTTCCTGGTCTACCAGTTAGAGTTGTAATTAGTGGAAATAGATGTTGCTGGTGTAGAGGCCAAAGGAAGAACAGCGAGCTCTTTTGAATAGCGTTCTTCTTGTATCCAAGAGCTCGGATTGATGACATTGCAGGTGGAAGATGAACAAAGTTCGCATCAACTCTGCTCTGTCGAACTCAAATTGCATATTTAAACTAAATTCATCCTTCAATCTACAGCTTGAAAAATAACTATAGCAACTGGAAAAAATATCCGCATACTTATTAATTAAAACACTGTCATGATTTAGTTTGTTAGTGCCTGTAAAAGCTTAAAAGTTTTGGATCAAATTAATAAGATTTTTCTATTTCATGTGTCGTTAAGAAAAATCAAGATTAGAGCGGTAAACAGGATTTAAAAAACGGAGGGTTTGCTAAAATACTAAAAACTGGAGAAGAATTATTGTAACTACAGAACAATACAATATAGAAAACTATATATTATAGAATATGTTTACAGGATCTATTAACAAAAAAACCTTACATAAATTCTTTGTAGACTTGAATATATTTTTGCCTGTCTCATGAATTACAATCAAGCGTTTGTTCCACATCTTGTACAGCGTCCTGAGGGAGCAGAAATGTTAGAAGAAAATGTAAGGAAACTGGAGGGAAATTGAGTCGGAAAGTTCTTTTGTGCGACACTAATGAAATCACACGCTCTCGTAAACATGCGTGGGTCATTTCTCCCTTCTCGCCTCCACCTCTTTCTGTAGTAAAACAAGACAGAAACGCCCACTTTTTTTTTCTTTCATGCTTTTCTAAAAGTCTTCCTAAATAGTTTATAAACTACATTAAAAGCAAAAGTAAACAGACTAGCGTTGAATGAATAAATGAGTTAACATCTTAAAGGAAAAATTGTCTCACAACTAATTCTCCTGGTAACTGAGATGAATAGTTTCGGTTGCTTGCTTGCCCTTCTCTATTTCCGGGTCGTAAATAAAGAGAGGGACTGTCCGACAAATAATTCGCAAAACTTAGATCTTGAGATCTCTGCACTTATAAACCGTACAAACAAGTGATTAAATAAACGAAACAGAAACTCTGTACTGAAGTATTTACCAGGGTATTTATTGACCACAAAGTAGGCATTAAATACTTAAATACAAGGTAGCTGAATAAATAAGGTTAACACGTGAATTTCTGAACATGATCTATGAGTAGAAATTCAAAACTATAGCCGGAGATATATAAATATGAACAGTATTGTTGAATCACTTTTTCTACCCGGCCAGTTGCATATTCTCAACAGTCGAAAACCGATGGCTACACAGACATGGTAGTCACTGGGCGCCAGATCCGGGTTATAGGAAGAGTATTAAAAATTGTCCAGTGAAAATTGGCGAAGTGGGATCAGGTAAGTTGCGCAGCGTGCGGTCTTGCGTTGTCGTACAAGAGAATAATACTCTCTCGCAGTGACCCTGGTCTCTTCCAGTTAACGGCCAATCACAGTTTGTCTATAGTCTGTCAATACAGTTCAGCTGTCAAGAGTGATGCCGTGGGAAAAGAATTCGACATGAACTACAGTCAGATAAGTCGAAAACACAGTTGAAATTATTTTTCTTCGCCGATGTTGAATTTCTTTGGTGGTGGGGAAGATGGATGTTTCCATGTCAACAGAAGTTTTATTACCCGTAATGATGCGATGGAGAAAGTGGTAGCGTTCTTGCTCGTAGCGTTGAAAATGTGCTAGTGACAAGTCCATTCTTTTGTGTTTATCCTCCTCTGTTGGGTACCCACTGCGCATAAACTTTTCTGTATTCGAGGTACTCACGCATAATACTGACCACAGTACCATACGAAATACTGAAATTCCTCAGCAATGTACTTGACAAACGTCATCGTCCATGACTGATGTTGATGGCTGGCCGGTCCACTGTTCATCACTCACATCTTGTCCTCCCATTTGCGAACGAACGCATTACACCACATCCACACTTGTTTCCGGGACATTATACCGTCCCCATACACCTCCACTAGTTCACGAAGAATGGATGCCGGGTTGCTTCCCTTGGCAAAAACCGAATGACACTTCGAACCTCCACGCTGACACATGTCTCGCCATTTTTTCCGCTATCCCACTTGAAGATGTATCACGGAGCTGCGCCCTGCCGGTCGGCTGTAGTACTCTTACAATCCGTGCAACAGATCTAAATTATACGTTGTTAGTCTTCTTACTCTGGATTCTATAGACATTGTTACCTTATTTATTGAATGTATCTTGCACAAACAACTACAAATTCGCAGCAGACGATGTGGCACTAGATCACGTGATTTTACGGTACTACCATTCGTCCAAATTTGTAGCATACGACAAAAGCACCGCATTAGAGCCGAGTAACTCACTTTTGATGCAAACTTTCTCCAACATTGCATTTCTACGGGCTTTATAGAATATGTTGTCTGTAATACCCTAGTCTAAATCCGTGCATTCAAATTTGGGCTTGGATCCGTAAAACAAGATTTCTGCGAGCAAGATTGCGTTGATCTACAAATCCAGACATCTAAAACCCGGATTGAATCCATCATTAATGCAGATATTCGAGATTGTCCGATATTCCAATCCGTTTGGTAATGCTTAAAATTCACATCCATGGTTTTAAGTTGAATCTACTGCTGAACTGATTAAAAAAATATTTTCCTCGTAAATCTGTCGAACAACTGTTTATATATGCCAACGCGAGTTCAAAAGTCGTTTCCCTGTATTTGACCACACGCCTCTACCTCGATAGGCTATATGCTTCAATGGCACGTTTAAACACGCTCGCTGTATGATTTTTAAAGTGACATCCATGCCTTACATATACAAACATGCACTCCAACAGAGCACATACCACATTAAATCAATCAAAACTGAAATTCCATTCCAGTATTTGAGGTAAATGCTTATCATTTCACCGAGAAAAAAAGTATAATGGTAGAGAAACAGCGAGAGATTCCTCGTTTTATAAATAGGGAGTCAAATCCCCTCACTCTCCCCCAATAGAATCCATATTTTATTTTCAACCAAAGCGTTATGCTTCTCTCCTAATGTTTTTATTGATTTACGATGATAAACCATAAATCACTTTACCGGGTAAAAAGCAGAAGAGGGAGGCATAAGTTATCAATTGTTTTTTCTTGCCAGTGACGCCGCAACTGATGGATTTCTTCCCGTTAAAATGGCAAACTCAGTAACTTAGTATATCGCTATTATCTACCATCCACATAATATCATCATAGTGTGATACCTAAACATACACCAGACTTACAAAAACAGTATTTTAAGCTGTAAACAGGTCAATTGCACATATCTGATTATCTCAATACGCGTAAATTTTAGAACACTGAGATGTGCTTCTGGTGGATGAGTAATTTCGCTCGCAGTCTTGTAATCAAGGGGTCCTGGATTTGATTCCCAATGATGAAACATTGAACGCAGGAAGTTTGGAATCCACTTTAAACTGTATCCCACCAAAAACAAAGCAAAACCCCATCGATTCCTGTTGTCGACCATAGTGCTATTATCGCCCATACAATTCATTTTATCTTATCCTGTTGTCGATTCGAGTTATAAAATTAATCATGTGCACGTATTAGAATAGCATAAGTGATTGAACCTTCTTTTTAGCAGACTCTCCACCTCAAAATTTTGGTCCTCTTAGGTTCCATCAACACGTGCGGGTAAAACGCGGTGGTTTTACCGCGAGCAAACAACGGCTTCTTAACAAATCCTATGCTTTTAAATGTATGTGTCTACAGGGGCGCTTTTACATCGCGGTTTGATAAATACATAAGCGTGGGTTCTGTTAGAAGGAGCGTCTTTCTCGCGGTAAAACCACCGCGTTTTCCCCGCTCGTGTAGAAGGGGCCTAAACAGGTCTGTCTGTAACAGGTTAGTGCCCTAATTAAAGCAGGCAGAGAAATTGATTTAAGTTCAATGACCTTGATGTATAGACCCATCGCTCATCTGGTAACTCTGAAAGTGACAGATACCTTTCATTTGCTTCGCCTTCTCCATTTGTCTAGTTACACTGTACGCATTTCGTGCGTTTCCATTGGGTCCGTCCTACGTTTATTCTATTCGTTGTTGACTGTTTTTGTTCCGATTCTTTCTTACATTCTCAATACAAGGTCGTGTATAAGTTTTACCCATATTTATACTCTGTCAACTGGAGTTTCAGGAAGGTTACATTCATCTTCTTTTCCTTTCGGAAAACAATGTACTTTCTTTTCTTTTCCTTTTTTTTTTTTAAAAAAAAAAAACTTTACATGTTGATCACGTGAGGTAATTCATAATTCTGAGGCATAATTGTCTAGAGACGAACTTGCCCCATCCCACCGCATACAACAAATGTTCCTTTATTACAAAGATCGCCCACGCATTAGAAGTTTGTGTGGGCTTCAATTTTAGGAAATCGTGATCATCCAAAGAAATGCGAAAGAATCTTTTAAAAAAGGCACGCCTGAAATTCAACTTCTCTCTCTTTCTCTGCTATGTCACGTGATGTAACAGGTGTATATTCACTCCTCTCTCGACCTCCTCTTACCTGTACGTGTGAAACCTCCAGTCACATACCACGTGCTGTCTTGATATTAAATAAAGTTAAAAAAAAACAATCGACCGTCCTTAATGCGATGACCTTCAACGTCTACTGTAATTGATGTAACAAGAAGGCAAGTGCTTTCCTTTTAACTGGTAGTACATGAGTATTCATACTGTACAGTACCACGACAATTTATCTTACAATAACAAGTATAAAACGAACTTGGAAGTTTCATTATGTTATGAAATATGATTTCTAGTTTGAAACTCATTTTGTCCTAAATTGCAACTTACAAATTTTTACAAGCAAGATCAAAATTGTAAAATGAATGGCATAACCAACTAATCAGGATTGATTCTCAGTCAATTACTTATCAGTTGTCACAGTTAAGGTAAACCTGAGTAATTTCATGATAATTTAGATTTTGCACAGCCACAGACATTACCAAGAATTCTCAAGTAACAAGGATCAGTGTTGCCAACACTAATCAATTGAAAATAACCAAACAGCAATACGCGTGTTTGTCGCTAGAGTAAGCACAAAAGGTAAATAAATCACTATGCACACTATAGAAAAGTGAGAATTATTGGTAACTACTTGGCAACGCTGACAACGATCACACAAAACACAGGTCGTCCAGTTAGAACCCCAGCGTCTTACCACCTGAACCACACTGGCAATCACAAGAAAACACAGCTCAAGGCACAAGAGATTGTCTGAAACGCGTTACCCGAACCTCGAAGACAAACTAAGTCACTCACACGACTTACGGCACGTTTTAATAACTTTTCTATTTGACAATTAGGATATCGGAATACCAATTTATTTGGAAATATTTCCCATTTCTGTGAAATTAAGCGATCAAGATGAAGGCACCAAATACTTGGTTAGTATCTGCATATATGGTTACTATAAGAAACTTTTTTTTTTTTTGCTGCACATTGTGCGCAAATCACACACACACTAACTGCAAACTAACTGACCTTTCAATAACGTAAAAGAAATTAGTCAATGCTTCTCCAGAATACCTGCCGATAACTGTAATTGATATATCTCGGAAACATTAGCGAATAGGGTCACGGCACCAGTTTCCACCTAGCCACTACAGTTCTAAAAGTAAATAAATGCGGCGTCTGATGTTTGAATCGCGCAGCTCATGTTTTTACACGCTTTATATTAACTTGCTCTGTAATCATCTCTGGTACAAATCTTGTAATTGATTTTTAACTCGCTTCCCATCATCCGATTTCTTTGAAATTTTATAAACTTGCTTGCTCCCGATGACTACAATATTCAGTCATCAGATATACGATAGAATAATCCAGTAAACTGTAATTAATTAATAAAATAATTGGGCATTATACTTACATGTATGCAACGCCGCATCTATTGTGTGAAGTTTGGGTTGCCTAGCTCGCAGGGAGTTTTATATTCGTCTATTATAGATGAAAAATAATTAAAAATTGATTTTATTTTTAGAAAAATACACGCTTTTATTAAGATGCACTAAAAAGTAAAAAATAATAAATTGAATTAATCTTATGAATCGGAAAATAAAAGCGTGGGTGCTCTTGCTTACTTTATCATAAAATCATATCTAAGAGCACCCACGCTTTTATTTTCCGATTCATAAGAATAATTCAATTTAATATTTTTTACTTTTTAGTCAATCTTAAGAAAGCGTGCTTTTTAAAATCCTTTTTTAATTATTTTTTTTGTCAATCGTTTCGATGTTCAGATGTAATCTACGTTCTCATTAGCTGTCTTAAATTTTCTGAGGCACAGTTATTCAGTGATGAAGTTCTGAACATACACATTCAGCCTCCATTGTGTGCATCGTTAGTAGGAAGAGAAAGTTCAGGTATGAATCGGTGATTTTTTAAAAAAAAATTAATAAGGGAAACGCACCAGTAACAGACACTTTACGGACGCTTTTCACCGTTATAATTTTTTAACTCAAATACAGTTGAAATGTATCGATCAAGTGAGAATGTTACACGTTCTCCGTGCTTTCTTCCAATTACTTCCATCAACATCCACTATTTAAGAGGAAATCACGTCTTTTGTCTAACATTATTTTTGTACCAGTGATGGGACAAAGAAAACCTGGATGTTCCAGTAACGGACATACTGTATAACTCAAAATAATTTAAATAATCATTACTGATGCTTCGAATATAAGTAGTAGACACGATTATATGTTTAATATTGTTCTTCGATTATCTGACTGTTTCATGGAATTCCACTGAGTGATTATTCCGAAGATCCTAGGTTCGAAAACAGTTATCGAACATCCTTATTGAGGTCTTAACGTTTTCCCCTTCACTCATAACAGGCAAATGCCCTAACGGCACCTTCAACTTAGACCTCTCCGACTACTTCCCGCTGACTTTCTCCAGAGCCATAAATTCCTTGTACGTAGCCATAAAAATGCAAATTTTAACTTGCCATGAATAGTGTCCAATATTAAAGCAAATAATTTCATTAATAGGCATCCCAGTGTCCATCATTGAAAAATATGAGACCAATAATTTCCTGGCAAACTTATGGTCATGAAGGGTAAAATAACCTTCCCCAAGTTGAAATAAAAGAACTAACAGAATTATGATTTCACCCTCGGAGTTGCGGACAGTTTAGCGCGCTCATTCTCTGCGCGCTTGTTCATGAGTTCAATTTCCGCTGAGAGCTATTGAACGGAGTGGTTCGGAGCCCATTTTACCAAATCTATAAGTCTTGTCCTTAAAAGCTCACCAGCTCGCTTATGACGTTAATAGCAACTCAATCAATCAAGGATTTTGATTTCAACTCAGTAATGAATAGTGAGTGTCCATAACTGGACAAAAACTGACTTTGCCGCACCGGTAATGGACAGCCCGTGCTATGTGTAACAGATCTAAGGTATAATTGGTTTGGTCATTTACATACTCGAAACCAAGACACTTCGTAATGGATAAAAGTGTAAATAAAAAAAGGAAGCTCTCGCCTTAATCACTTGCTTAACAGAATGCATGGACGACGAGTAGGTGCAACCATGGACCGAACTTCAACATCATGTCAGAAATATCAGATGAAACCAATGACGAGCCAATAATATTCAGTCTCATCAGAGCATATTAAATTTTCCCACTTAGGTGAAATTATTACCGCCCTTAAGAAAATCGTATTTTACAACTTTTCTCTTCAAGTTTACCTTATACACGTATAGTCACAGATAAAAATATACATGCTGAAAGAGGAAACATTGGTAATCACAGCAGAAACAAACTGAATATATTTGTTGAATACTTTGGTAATTATTGCGTGGCTGGATTACTGGTTCAAAAATTTGGCTTGAGGCCAGTAAACGGCCATTACGGCTGTGATTTGTTTTATATCATGATGAATGTTCAGACCGAAGACAGATCCTGACCCGAAGGTTCCACACTGGTAAACCTATGGTGGTTTTCCATAGCCTTCCACCGGATGAACATGATGTCATAAGGACGGAACTTACAGTTTAATGTGAGTATTACCATGTATGTACCGAACGGGAATCGACCACGGGACCGATTGATTACAAGACAGTGAGTCTTAACACTAATCCAGGGATTCCGCCAGGTTTCTCAAGTTGGGAGTGTAGTAAAAATTAGGAGGGTGTAAGTGAAGTTTTGGATGGTTCTATAGATTTCTGACTGCATTTTTTTTTTTTTTAAGTTGGGGGGGTCTCGAGGATTTGGGAACTAGTACTGCCTGCAGTACGTAACGAAGGCATTTTTTGTTTTACCGCAGTAAACTTGCCTGTTTTTCTTGAATTTTTTGCCTGCTTGTAACACCTTACGAGCGATCTTTTCCCTTGTTAGAACACTGTTAACAAATACAATTTAATGTTTTGCAAGCCCAGAATGTGGGCTCTTTTCTTATATTTTATTTCCTGTTATTTATGTTGAACGTCTAGTTGTGGCCGGAAACTGGGACTTAACGGGTAGTTACTGGTAGCGTGTGGCTGGAAACTGGTGCTTTTTGCTATATTTATATTTCTTATGGTTTACAAATATGTGCTTTTTTCTATTATACAGCGGTAATACACGACTAAAGTCCAAGGTATGTATTTACTTAACTGTTTTCCTGCTTCATATTTTTTGTGCATATTTACATACCACCAAAGTCATAATTTTGCTTAAGTGGCTGGAAACTGGTGCCGTGACCCTATAACAAGCAACTTTTCTCAAATTTTTAACAGTGCAGTAACACAACAGTCAAAGCCATAAGAGTTCCGGAGGACTGTAAAGGAGATTCATGCTTTTGTATCCATTTACCCAGGCATTTTACCAGGACTTGGTAATCTGGGAGGGCGTTAAATGGAAACTGTTTAGGTGTGTTGATGTAAAGAGTCCCTTTTTAAAATAAAAAGTTTTTTAATCGTTTTTGGTTCAGATTATTTTTTCTTCAAGGGAGGATTTACGGTACGAAAAACTTGGTTGGTGCTGGGAAGTATGGAGGGCTCTGCCAAAATTCCCAAATTTAGCTATTCTGAGTGACTGTGGGCTCACGTCTGTATAATGATTTTTACGTACTATTGAAAACTGCCAATACAAATAACATTTGATAATACTACCCATTAGAGTTACACGTTGAGATACCTTTAAAGTGAACAAACATATTACACTTCTGTATTCATTTCAACGTGCTAGTATCGAAAACTATTCCTTATTTGTTGAACCACTGTGTTTAACAGATAACTAATATTAATATATACAGTATTTACAAAAAAACAAAAACAAAAAACGCAAAGTAGACCAGGTGATTGCACGAAATTGTACGAAAAAGAGCAAAAATAATTTATGAAAAATAAAACTGTTTTATCTCATCTTTACTTACAAGGTATATTTCTGATGGGAGAGTAGTTTCGCTCTCTCCCCCTCCCCATGTAATAAAAGTTAATTCCCGATTGCGAAACGCGTTTAAAGTTATGGTTCAGAATCCAGTTAAACTGTACACTAAGGAATACAATACCAAATCAAAACTAGTTCCACTTGCTAACTGACATTCGGATCGTATGAAGTCCTCGAAGGATGGGGTGGGGTGGGGGCACAAGTGGGTACACTGTGTCCTTACCTTTTTTTATTTTAGATTTGGCGTACCCCTACATTTTATTAATGGAAGCTCATTGCCTTTACTTTCAATAGGAAATCTCCGTCACTATACAATGGTACCCTTATCTTTTCTTGCCCACTTCTGCAACCGTTCCCTTACCTTTTCTAACCCACCTCGAGCACTGATCCTATGTCTCCAGGCAGAACTGCGTCATAACTTATACAAAGTTTCAGATATATTTTTGAATCAAATTAAGAAAATATCTAATATTGTTACCAGTTACTCAGGTTGTGGCTTATCGGTTAGTGATTATTACCTAAGGCGTGTTGAAAAACAGTAACCGATACTGACGATACAACAATAGCAAGAACTACACAGACAAAAGAAAAAAAACAATAGACGGGTCATCTTGACAAGAAAAACAATAAACATGCCTTCACAAAGTTTTCATACTGCAAAAAAAGGTTCCTGTTCCACCGTTCAAATCTCCTTGGCATCTTGACTTGAAGTCATCAAACTGTAATTATATTTCATGGGCATTGTGTTACAAAACAATGGTAATCAGTTTCTTCTCTGGGTAGACCCTCGATATTGTCCTTTGTGGATCCTGCATTGTTTTCAGAGATGAGAAGGAAGAAGCTGCAGAGTACATGCACCAACGAGCCAACCAGAAGGAAAGAAGACTTGATCCCACTCATCTTAAAAACGCCTCTTCCTTGTTTCACCATTCTCTAAGCTTGCTTCTCTCCCAAACATCGACAAGAATTAGTCACGAGCAAGCCAACGTTTACACGCTTTACAAAATTCTCTCTCGCGCTCATCTCGATACTTTCCGTTATGTCTTGAAAGTTAAAACAATAAATCACTAGCCTATTTAAAAATCTATGAGACACACACATATACGGAAGGTAACTTCTTGAACGCAAAATTCGTGAAAATAAGACAAGAAGATGGATGACCTTGCTGGTACACTAACAAGAACCACACATAACGATGAACAAACCTCTCTGGAGGAGTATGATGAAGAAAAAACTACACTCAAGCAAGCTCCTCTTTCACCATAACACTTTTTGATACAAATTCTAGAGAGTGTAATTTTTCGATATACCATTTGATTGGTCAACATTTCGCAACACAGAAATATCCATATTGAAATTTCGCAAATCGATACCAAACAATATTTCGAAATGGTTTTCGATTTCCAAATATATCTATTAAATCTCGGAAAAAAAAAACTAAATTGTTGTTGAAGAAAAAGAGAGAAATGAAAGAAAAGGAAAATATCATTAACACGATTGAGTACATAGAACTAAATAAAACAGTAAGGAAGAAAATAAGAGAGGATGTACGTAGATACAACGAAAATCTTGTTACAAATACAATCGAGGAGAACAAGAGCCTGAAGAAAACTAAACAGCAGCTTCTGATAGGGAAAAACAAATAATAACAGTTAACAGACGTGAAGGGACCGTAACCAGAAATAATATATATATATATTTAACAATTTCTACAGATAATTGTATTACTCCGAAGAAGAACTAGGAAAAGAAAATTCAGAAGAAAATTATGTAAGTCCCAAACGTAATGAAAGATAAAATTGGATAAAATACTTCAAGGGATGAAGATCGGAAAATCGCCAGAAGAAGATATACGCACAGCAGAGATGTTTAAACGCGGAGGTGATAAGATGAAACAGGAACTTGTCAAATTATTCTCAATGTGCCTGAGGAAGAGATAAATAAATGCCTTCAAGTTGGAACAATACTATTATTATTTTATGGTACAGGAAAGGGACAAAGAACGCATCGAAAACTACAGACCAATTAGTTTACTGTCAGTTCTATACAAAATGTTCACCAAAGTTATTTTGAATCGTATTGCACGAGACTTGGATTTTAACCAGGGAAGGGAACAAGCAGGATCTCGTCGTGGAATTAGCACAGTGAACAACATACAAGCATTGAATGGGGTTATGGAAATGAATGAATATTACTTCCCACTACGTCTGGGATTCAGAAATTTTGAAAACGCTTTCGATTCGGTCTCCTTGTCAGCAGTACTTAAATCACTTGAACATCAAGGCATCGAAAGTGCATACACCAAGTTACTGCGAAACATTTAGTGACTGCCACATGTCATTACATCGAGAGAGTGAAACATTTGGAGTTGGAAAAGGGAAGGCAAGGAGATTCAATTTCTCCAAAACTATTTTCAGCGGTCCTGGAGGGAGTGTTCCAAAATTTAAACTGGGATGAAGTTGGAATGAAAATCAATGGCGATTACCTTAATCCCTAAGATTTGCTGGCGATATAATCTTGTATTCCTGTTTGCCTCAAGTGCAGAACAACTTCAAACCGAAATGCAAGAGCTGTGTAATGAGATTTCGAAGGAAGGACTGAAAATTAATTTAGGTAAAACAAAAGTATAATATACAATCAACATGCTGAAAAGAAAGAAAGGAAGACTACCGGAGAGACAATATGTATATTTGGAGTATGTTTACCTGCGACAGGTCAAAACATCGAATGCCAAGTGGACAAATGAAATAAATAGAAGATGTAAAATGGCGTGCAGCTCCTTTGAAAGACTACACTTTCAAAAGCAAACTAACAAATTTGTCTGAAGCGTTAAGTTTATAATCAATTGATGTGCCTTACCTGTAATGATGTACGACTCTGAAACTTGAACACTGAATGCTCAAAACACTCAAAGAATAAGAGTGACACAAATAGCAATGGGGATATGCATGCTAGGAATAACTAAGAGGGACAGGAAGATAAATGAATGGATTCGCGCACAAAGGAAGAAGATATAATCAAGTCTGCGAAAAAGATGAAGTGGAGATGGGCCGGTCACATAGCTAGACGAAAAAAAAAACAGAAGATGAACGACAAATGTACTACATTGGATTCTCAAAGAAACGACCGAGACGACGTCCAGATGCAAGATGGGTACATGCAATCAAGCATTTTTAAGGAGCCCCATGGATAACAGCAGACTGAGACATGTGCAGAGAAAAGGTGGAGGACTTCATCCAGCAGTGGATAAAAAACGGCTCAATATGATACATATATTCGATTTCAAATAATATTTCGATGTGGCTGGTATTAGCTTCCCAAAGATCCTTCGATATGAATTACATTCGCTTTTTAATGATTTTTCTATATAAATGATAGGTATTTTTTTAGACATAAGTTGTTTAGTAATTTTAATATATATTTGTAACCTCTTTACCACTGTTGTAAAGGAACGAATATCTACAGCGCTTTTGGAGAGACATCTGGACCAATATTCACGGAAATGATGTGAAATTAAAGCAAAGGGATGAAGTTCCTAGGTGTATGTCTTGTAGTCAGCTGTAGCATCCAAGACTTAAGATCCAAATACCTGCACATCTTATTATTTTTTTATCTCACACTCTGGTCACATGCAACTTCAATCACTTGTGCCAATGCTACACTTTACCCATACACATGAGTTGAACCATACACACCATCGCTAGTCACGATGTACACGCTACTCATAGCTTTAATCATCCCGCTACCGCTACGCACAACTCATACGCCTAGAAACATCTTCATGCTTTAACTACATGTCACTTTCTCTGAAGACGTAATGAAATTAGTCTTCGAAACGTCAGAACAAAGTTCGTTCATTCACATTAGTAACAATCGACATTCAATAAAACGATCGCAGTTCAATATCCAGCGACATCGATGATTCACATCGAAATACATAAATTGCACTGCATATGTAAGCAAATACATATTTCTGAAAGAAATTATGTCTTTAAAATAATGATTTACACGTGTATTTTTCGGTTTATTTTGTCGCATTCATTTGGGACACAAGCAAATATTCTTTGTCAATTTACAACCAATGAAATTATTTGATAAATTTATGCAAATTGTATCTTTCTGTAGCACCTGTCTAAAGAATGATAAAAGTCATCTCATGAATGAAAAAAAAAAAAATGTAATGGAAATGTAAAAAAAAAAAGGTATAATAAGTCTCTAAAATGGTTATTACATTATCTTTAGGTACTGTTCAATAATACATGAGAATTAACTTCTCGACACTTAAAAAAATGAAGGTAAAGATCTCTCAATTTCCTGAAACGAAGCATAAATTTACCCACTTCAGCTCTGAATTTTTAGAAGGTTGAAGCCACTAACTACAGAGTACTGTCGCCTCGCCTACACCATGCACTTAACTACTGTATCTACACTAGCAAAACTCTTTTAAAAAATCCCGTGTGCTAGCAATATTTGTTCTTTGTTTCTAATGTTTATTATACACGAGTTCTCAGTTTCTTACAACACACACACAAGCACAAAACTTTTTTCTAGTATGCAATATTGTATTTTTCGTACTTCACATAACCTTTTATTCCACAGATGTGTCAAAAAAAATATTTGTTTTCTTTTAAGAAATGGGCCTTCTCATACATAGATTTATGGCTCTATTTTGGAAACTTTTGTGTTGAAAAAAAAAAAAAAAGTGTGCTGAATGCAAAGAAACATGAAAAATGCATGAAGAAAAAAGAATATACAAACAGTAACTACAAATTACCTCCCGAAATCGTTATTTTTTACTGCTGGTGGTTGCCTGGCTGTTTGGGCCTTTATAGATGGTCGAAGGGAAAAAAATATACGTGACTTAATCTCTTGACAGCACGCTCGAAAAGCGACACGATATCCATGTGGTGAAACCTAGAAAAGTTCGGTATTTCTTTCCTCTTTTAGCCTCTCTTCGAACTAAAGAATAAATTTCGTGTATCCCAACCGACAAATTCTTTCTATTTTTCAATATATCAAACAATCCGTGAGAGTTACTACGCAAAATGTCTTATCGGGCCGAGGCATACCAATGTCAAACCCATATGCTGAAACAAAAGGATCCTCTTTCGCTTTTCCCTACTGAGGCGATGTAATTCGCGGATGACTTAGCTACACTTGCTAGTAAGTTTTACAATCCTTTTTTATGGTAAGTGTTCCCTGTGAATGAATGGTAACGCTCACTGCCTTCCGATCAATGGGGTCCGGGTTCTATTCCTGATGGGGACACAAGCTGTTCCAAGTCCACGTTAAACTGTAGGTTCCGTCCTTAGGACGTCACTTTCATCAAATGAAAGGCAATGACAAACCACCATAGGTTCACCTTGACCAGGGACGTTTGTGTCAGGACCTACCTCTGGCAAAACAGCCATCATCATTTTTATGGAAAAAGTCTGAAAGTTCATAGATGAAATATATTGAATCCTTCTCTCGGCGTGCACCTTATGTTGTACTCGATCTATCCATTCCGAAGTTATCTGGAGAAGAAATTTGGGAACTGTGTACAAATTTTTAGCGTTGCCTGTACCTTCAAACTATCGCTGGCAGACTTTCTTCCCATATCCGTTCCCAAATGCTATCCTGACCTGAGTCACAGACATCGAAAAGCAATGCCTCACAACTATTTTTTTTAAAATCAATTGTTCGAAATTATTGTGCTAAATAAAGGAACATGGAAATAATGTAATGTCAGGATGCGAATGAGTGATATCGCCCCAAATATGTTTCGTTACATATGCAATGTTATAGCTCCTTTTTCCTAACATTGCTGTTTACACTTCACACCAGGCAAATGGTGCGAAAGACGCTGTGAAATCCATAAAAATATTGGATTGGTGCGAATAAAATGACCGCTTTGACGACTACTGGAAACGCATTTCAGCAACACAAGGAACGAGTGAGGTCATGCGTCTAACGTCACAAACTCTGTATACGTCCAGCAAACAGGCTGTGGTACTCAGACGACACTCAGGACGCAGTGTGTTGTTGAACAGCAGGGTCATATGGAAGTGCATCATGGTGAACACACATTTGCGAGTAATTTTCTTTATGAATTTAAACTGGGGCATTCTCAACAGCAAGCTGAGAAAACAAAAACATTAACAGTGCATTTGGGACAGGAATTGCGAATGAACGCACAATTCGATGTTGGTTTGTCAAATTACGTTCCGCAGACACAACATTGCAAAATGAAACTCCGTGCGCACCGACCAACATCATGTTCGAATAAGTTGTGCTGTGAAACACCGTGGAAGTGGACGGAATAAGCGGTGAAGTTTCCTGGATCGGATTGTCACTTCAGATGAAAAATGGAACTGTTATGACAATCTTAAACGGTCAGGACAATCGTTAGATCGTGATCAACGTATAGGACGGTGTCCAAAAACCACCTCTCCACCTACGGAAGGTGTTGTTGCTGGTATGATTGTCTATGGTGGGAGTGATCCATCACGTTTTTCTCAGGCGAGGTGAAACCATCACTGCAGACCGTTACAGTGCTTAATTCCATGAAATAAACCACACACTTTGTCCGCAAGCATCCAGCAATGGTCAACGGACATGATGCCCTCAGGTGTTGCATGACAATGCGCGACAACAAGACGTGTAAAGAACGGTGAAGGCTCTCCGTAAGTTGCAGTATGAAACCTTTCCTCACCCACCGTATTCCTCCCACTGACTATCACCTCTTCCGGCATCTCTATGGCAAAAGAAGGAAGGCCTTCCCTGATGATCGGGCGCTGCAACATGCAGCTGAGGATTTCTTCGCATCGCAGACTCTAGTTCTACTTCTTTTGCCATGGAATTCGAGTCCTGGAAACCCAGGCCCGTGCAGACCACTACTATTAAAATAAAACTGCTACTATTCAAATAAAGGAAAAATATTTGCTATGATGATACTCGGCCGATGTTTTCTGTTAGGTGATTAGCCTAAAATCCCGGGAAACTAAGCAGAAAAGAAAAAAGAAAGACAGAACTAAACGGGGAGTGGTCTACACGGGTCGGGCAGGTGTGGTCCTAGGTTTGCAGGACTCTACACGGAATCCAATCGTTGGCTGAGCGATGGCAACACGGTGTGGCTCCGAACGGCAACTACTTTTATTAACAAGATAATGAAAAAAAAGGGTAAAGCATCCCCTGTGCGATACGAACGTGGGATGTGAAGTTTACATTTTCTACATTTTCTTGACCTACGGTACGAAGTAAGGTGGGGTGGTCAGTCGCACGCTCGACCGCCTTTACCTTCCGAAGGTGCCCAGGAGTACCAAGAACACTCTGGTATTCAATTTAATAGGAGGCTGAGTGCACCACAGAGCGTCAGGCGTGGGAACACTGCGAGAAAAGTCTCCAGTGTCCTGGCCGGGATTTGAACCCGGGCCCGACTCGTAGTCAGGTAATGTAGTTGGTTTTTTTTTTTTTTTTTTTTTTGCCCTTTGGACATGACGCACCTGCGGCGGACATTCATTTGTACCAACCCAATAAATTAAATTGATGCCGATTCTTGTTACTTTAATTTCACTGAAAGTGACAGATTTTCACCTGATCTTGACACTTTTCTCAGAAGAGAGAAACAGGTAAGAAGGATTGCATAAAATGATTCAACTGCGCACCCACACGTCGGTAACTCGATTATAATTTAAGAAAATAAAATTTACTTTCGTTCTCCATTCCATGATTTGTCGCTTATTACGTGGTGATAGGTTGAACAATAGAAAAGCAATGAATATCTAAAAGGATGAAACAATTATCAAATAAATCAAAGGAAACGAAATTGGATGCGTTTCTTGCGTGTCAAATCTCAACCATTAAATTTAAATGCAAATGCACTGTACTGCAGTCAGAATATAGATCACACACACTCGCCTGCATTTAACACTTCTAAAGAACATTGTAACACGAATAGCTATAGTTCTAAACTCATATAAATCTTTGAAAGAAGCAAGAGAACTCAAAAGTTGTGTGTGTGTGCACGTGTCCGTATTAGAAGCCATCCAATATATAATATAAAACAAGAACCACAGAATATATTGCTAAATTTATTAGTAACCGGAGCCAGTTAATGGAAACAGCATTTTTATTTAAGAGTAGCTGAAGATATACAGTAGCGAAGATTTTGATAACGTGACTTTTCCTTTGCACCTAATATTAAAGTATTAAAATACAAGATTCTTTTTCTGTCGTTAATAAATAATTAGTATTTTCATTCAATAATTAGTTTAACTTTCTCCACCGTGCAATTCGATTTTGTTACCTAAATCTGTAACAATTTAAAAGCGAACCGAGTGTGGTATGCCTTCCGTCATTGTGATGGAATCTCCCATGGGTAGATAAACTACTCTTATGTACTGTCACTATTGTGTCTTGAGATTATCCTCAGTTCTACTGGAGGAAAATAAATACAGCTCGCACTTTTCCAAGTTCATTTGCTAATCACGTTTTTGTAGTTAATTTTCCCAGAATACATGTTCACAAGGACGCCACTAGCTGAGGCCTTCGATCCACTGCCGCTTAGAAATTAAAACGAAATTATGACAATTAAATTATTGGGAATCAACTTAATGGAACAGCAAATCTTGTATCAAAATACATATTATTTAATTAATTTGCGACATCACTTTATCTTATATATTTCCTTTGCCTAACAAGCAAACATACTGATGAGGCAGAAAAGAATTATATGCTTTCTGCCTCCGTCATGATTACAATGTGAAAGTATGGGAGCATGCAAATTTTCGCTACTCGAGCGAAATTACTTTGGGAGGTATCGATGATATAAAAGTCAAATTCTATCTTAGGAAAGTAATCAAAAAGTTTTAGAAATACTCTTATGTTTAAATTGCTGAAAGCAACGGAAGGCAAATGTACAGTAATTGGGTGGAAGATACTACCTATTCGAGGCATGTTCTTCATGGCCGCCATATTGAATCTCGATTGATTATTTTAAATGGGAAGGGGATCGTGTAACATGTCAATCTGGACTAGAATTTTACTCCAAATGCGTTTCTTAAGTCAGTTTTGCTGTAAATGTATTATTATGAGATATAAGGGTAATATGCCATTTCTATGCGGGTACTGATGCAATAGCCTGAAAAAAAACACACACACACACAAAAACGAAAGAAATTAAATCCAAATGAATGCAAATCCATATCGATGTGGCATATATTTGGGTTTCACTCCTTTTTTTTTTTTTTTTTTTCAAAACGAAATGGGTTTTCAGGTTATGCATCATTACTCGCATAAAAATGGAATATGAATCTCCCACAATAATACATCTACGGCAAAACTGACTTCAGAAACTTATTTCTCGTAAAATTCCAGCTCAGAATGACACATTACACGACCCCCTTCCCATTAAAAAAAAAAAATCAAGATTCAAGATGGCGGCCATGAAGAACATACCCTCGAACAGGTAGCACCTTCTACCCAGTACCCATTACTGTGCATTTGCCTTCCATTTCTTTCAGCAATTTAAGAACACGGGGGTATTTCCGCACTTTATGATCACTTTCCACAGACAGAATTTGACTTTTATACCATCGATATCTCCCAAAGTAATCGCGCTCGAGTAGCGAAAATTTGGATGCGCACATAATTTGACATTGTAATCATGGCAGAAGAAAAAATATACAATTCTTTACTGCCTCATCAGTATGTTTGCTTGTAATGAGAAATTACCCTGTCAAAATTGTATGAAATTCCGAGAACTAACTTTCTGAAAGTGATTTTCTTTTTTAAATCGGGATCTACAAGAACAGTTACACCGAAAAGTGGATGAATGAATACAATATAAAAATAAGTCAAGGTAAAAGAAAGGTAATGGTATCCCGTGTGCGATGTGCACGCGCTGTGAACAGCACATAGTGGGAAGGGTACGTATTCTCGACCTACGGCACGAAGTGACGCGGGGTGGTCAGTTCCCCACGTTTGACCACCTTCATCTTCCAAGGTTCCCAGGAGAACCAACAACACTGGTACTAAATTTTTAGGAGACTAAGTATACCTCAGAACGCCACTCATAGAAGCACGGAAGAAAGTCTCCTGCGTCCTAACCGAGATTTGAACCTGGGCCGACTGATCCGTACTCAGACGCGTTACTGCATCAGCTGCTGCAACTCTACACATTAAAAAAGGTACCAGCTAATATTATAATGTAATCCACTCGTTCCCAAACTTTTCCTGTTATACAAAATAGAAGTAAATCATCCGCTTTTTAAGCATATTCTAAAATTAACATATAAAATATAAACATTATTAACAAACCCAGAATCTTTCGATATCGCACAAATACTAACGCATCCGCATTGGTGTAGTCTAGTAAAGTTTGCATATTTCTTTTTGTGAGGAGCTCAGGACACAGCTGTCTGTCTGTCTAGCACTCGAGATCGTCAATATAGGGCCTAAGTTTTAACGAAAGAAAGTTACTATACTAATATTTGTACGACCATGTTCCATTGTAACTCAATCTCCGTGCTAACGATGTATATAGTAAATAAGCTATTCGTCGAGGCAACGCACAGCTAAGAATTACAATGTACTTCTCTTTTTGTGGTCTTTTATATTCTTACCTGTCTCACGTTAAGCAAACAAAACAGGTGCTTTGTTATTTATAGTTTTGCTTGTTAAGTAGGTCTGTGTATTTGTGCGTACATGTTATTATTTTTATGTATGCGTCAGTATTTTGTTTGGTATGCAACGCAAAGACGTCAAACGCACTGCGAAAGAAAAGACAGAACACGAGTATGTGAAAAAAAAATGAGTGTGTTGATGAGTAGTTAGAGGGTATACGCATGCGCTCAGAATGGGGCTGATGAACAAAAGTGAAATATGACTGTTTGAGAGGGAGGTTATCTCTATCTCCCTCACTGTCTTTCTTTTCAAACAACGACCATTAACAACTTCCTAGATTCCACACCCTTTTGGAGGGTTTACAGTAGGTATACGCTCTCTTCCCAATTCTCCTTTTTTGTATGTCCTATACATTCACGTTCTTACGCGTGTGAGAATATGTTTTTATCTCGTCACGGTTTTGTTTATTACCTTCCCACAAGAGAATGAAGGGACCAAAAAATGAATGATTGCAGAGGCGTTTTTCTTTTATGTGCAGACGGGATTGTCTCGATATACCTACGAGTACTTTCAACGCTACTTAAATTAAAATCATATTTGTTGATCACCTTCAGCTAAGATGAAAATTATATTAATTTATTTAATTTCTTTTCGAATACGAACCTTGGTTTCTATTTTATTGTTCGTTTTCCCTGTCTTTCGATGCCGGATAAATATGTTTACCACATTTTATTCTTCAAATCATGACATTTTATTCTTGGTTTTATTCATTACGACATGAGAAAGGTGTTAATTGTCGTCAATGCTCAATCACCCACACCCTCGCGTTCTAATTTCGCCCCCATCTTTACTCACTCTCCCGTCTTTGCTTAGTTCTCATCTTCATTCATCCTCACGCTACATCTTTGTCCTCAGTCTCTCACCCTGACCCTCATGTTAGAACTTTCCCTCCACATGACCCTCAAGTGGTGAGGGAGAGCGCATATCTGCCTCATGGGGCCCACCATCATGAAGTTTAACACATACACTTCAGGAGATTCCAAGGACACAGCGATAGGCAATTAATTCCTGTCTTGAGAAATGAATCTCTCGAAAACGTACAACTCAAGAGCTTCGCGGGCAGCGGGTTGGACAAGACTCGTCTTAGAATTTCAATTTTATTTATGATCTTTAGTCATCTAAGACTCAGGCCGGGATATAAGGAGAAGAAACGATGTGGCAAGGTGTCGGAAAGGGCCTCAGTTGAAGGTACCATCTCGCTATTTGCCCCGGTGTGACCGAGGAAAACCCTGGAAGAACCTCAATAAGAAACTCGTCTTAGAGATGCGTACATAAAAGGTTCTTGTGAATGTTTATTTATACATTATTTCATTCATTTTCCTCTTCACTTCGTATGTTCAAACAATTTTCTATACTTTGTTTGTTACATAGAGTATCTGAAATAGAAACTAATAATATGCAGAGTATAAATTACGTAGTACAAGTATAAAAGCAAATAAAGAAGAAAACAAAACTAAATATATACATTTTAAAAATGGCTTCCATCAAGCACTTTCACAGGAAAAAACTCCAGAGAAAACTCTTCACATCTCAAGACAAGGAGGAACTCTACTGCGCTGTAATCAATCAAAGAATGTTTAGAAACTTGCTCCAGGTTCTCCGTTGTCACGACCAGATCTTTAACTACTCACATTAATGACTTAATAAACGATCGCAGCTCCATCTTAACAATCGGTCAGTCTGACATGAAATGTGTACATTCAAGAGCTCATAATCCTTATACGGGGTCATGAAATCTTTCCCTCATGTTACGAACACATTTCGTCCAAATTTTCATGATCCATGTTTTATCGCTCTTGTGCGTGTGTGACTCTTATTTGCAGTGCAGATCCTATTACGATGAGTGAATGAAGAGAGATTTAAATTTTACTTGCTCCGAAGGTAATTACATAAAACTGCAAATTGTTTCAATGGCGAACAGCTACTCTGCCAAATGGCAAAGCTAAAAAACAACCGAAAATTTTCTTGAGCATTATCAGACACAAAAAATAATAATAACGTATCTTCATTTTTGAGGGTATAACAGGTCACAGAGGCTTGACTGTCCGTACAGAAATGAGAGGTGGTACAGAAATAATTGATGTAGGAAATATAAACGGACGAGGTACATCGATAAAATAGCCTATGGTTATAATTTTCCGAGAGACACTGTAAGTAAATGTGGCATACCCCACATAACATCTATTTAATTTATTTGATTTAGATGTTCTGGGACATTTGCAAATACGAGTTGAGATCATCAAAATGCTAAGGAATGACGTCTTTGGCGAAAGGAATAGGAGTCAGGATCCTAACAAAACTATCATCCTGGTTGGACTGCAAGAAACAACTCGAAGATCTCACGCTATGCCAAACATTAGACGAAAAGCAAGAGATATTCGTCTGTAATCCATTACACTCGTTGGTTTATTTGTTGATAAATTTCCTTGTATAAAAGATTTACACTTTATGACATGTACATGATATAAAAAGATCTAATCTTACCATTTATTTATACTTTATTGAACTAGGCTCCGGATTCTTAGTCGAATCTATTCAATTCCTAAATGACAGTCTCGAAATATCAATTTATTTTTACTTTTCGTATTTTTCTGAGCAGTATAAAAGGTGTTTTATAAACCTAAAAGACATAATTTAGGGGAACCTAAAATGTGCTAAACCACGGTTTATAACCCCAAAAAACGTAATTCTCTTTTTAATTTTGTTCACCACATGTTCATATTTTGAGAGCATGGTGTTTGTGCGAATGTAGTATGTGTGTGCGGTGCAACAGATTAATTACAAACTTAAAGAAGTTATTCTTTCATTAGAGGTAGCCGCACAAGTGATTAATATTAATTAGGTTGGATACACATGAAATGGGAAAGAAAAAAAAATGACAATTTTTCATGTGAGACCAAATTTAACGTATTACTCGCTGGAAAGAAGGGCGTACGATTCCAAGATCTATTGTTTACAAAACAATCCTCACTTCGTTGACAGAGAATAGCCAAAGCGAAGAAAGTTTGTTTACTCCCAATTACGTGTTTTTCTCATAAAATATGGACTCTACATGCGAGTGCTTTGATTTTAGTATTAAAATTTTATGGTCATATAGTGTAATGGTTTGTGTGAACACATCAAGAAAGTGTTTTCATTTCTGTTTAGAAATTATAGTTATTGTCTTTTTTATACAACTGACAAGTATGGTACCCAATCTGAAATCAGTTTTTATCTTGCTGTTCCGTTTGGACTGTAGCGTGCGTTGTCAGTTGAGCGCAAATAATGTAAAAATACCATAAAGGAAAGTTGTGGTTACAACAAATTAAAAAAAAATGGCCATGTCAATCAAGGTGACTGAACTGAGATCTGAAGTCAGTTTCTCTGTATCTGCTCTCATTAAGGCTAAGTGCTTCTAGTGCATACGGGAAAGTTGTAGCTTTATCATAATAACGATTTTTGTAGTCACCAGCGATATACAAGTATACAAATTGGACAATGAATGGTTGAAAAATTTTGAAAGACAGAAAACCCACACAAGACATCAAGCGAATGAAAGTGTGCTGCTAAAAACTGCGATGCTTAGTTTCATCTCTGAATTATTATTATTATTATTAGTATTTTTCCTGTGTCTGTGTTGGAGAAGGTTAGGTGAACGGAACATGAAACAAATTTATGACAGCGCTGGCTGTCACATTCCAGAATATATCTGAAGATTGCTGTCCTTTTTTCTTTCCTTTCATACCAAAAGATCTCTGAGCACAAGGAAGAGAGGACACATGGAGCTCATAAACCGCGACAGTGGTAGGGGGAAGGGGAGCGGTCATGGCTGTGTGGTGGTTGCCGCGGTCTATCGTTCACGATATAACGCGATGTTGGGAGCAGAGCAGTTTATTAGCTCACTGGATCGAATGTCGTAGGCAACCCGATCTTCCGACACCCCATGAGACAAGACGAAATGGCTCCTCCAAGACCTCGAGTGAGCAACGAGAGACCTTCTTTTCTTCAATTTTTTCTCTCTCTCTGTTTTTCTCGTAAACTTATTCTGCGAACACTCGGAGTCGCTGAAAAGAGAGCAAGAATTTTCTGAACAAGTGAGTACTGTCAGCACGTGGCGATCTCCTTGTACTGGCTCATGAACGTTATTCGTAACTGAACGCGATATATAACTTTTTTTTTATTGAAGCTTTATTTTCATTTTTGGTTCTTATACATAATCATTAATACCATTAATCCATCTGAAATCTGAGAGAATGTTCCCTAACATGTTCCGGATAACAGCAACCAGAGCTTGTAGGTTACGTTCCAGCATTCGCGCGGTGCTACTAAGGGAAAACCTTATGCATGATGGACTGTGAGAGCTGGGATTGAACCTGCGTCGTCTGCTTGGTTTCTCGAACCCGGCGTCGGGAAGTGGCGCCCCCATCGCCCAGTCAGTTTTACTGGCTGCAATCAGCCCTGGCAGCTGCTCACGTCGTTGCTGCCTATGGGAAGTCCAACAGCTGGACCAAGGTGCTTCTCTGTTGAGAATTTTTACTTCCCACATGCGTAGGGGATTGGCGACCTCATCGCAGGTCTACGGACCGCAACGTGATGCATCATCACATAGCCCGAGCAGCAGACCATCGCTGCTCGTATACGGCGTAGGGAGTTGGCGACCGGCCGGTTTATGCTGGTTGCAATCAGCCACAAATGGCATAGGGAATTGGCGACCCCATCGTCCAGCTGGCTTTTGC
>JAGDQP010004733.1:32179-75275 GCA_022664845.1 Lepisma saccharinum | reverse complement strand
TATATATATATATATATATATATATATATATATATTATATTTGTGAGTACCTTAGATTTGAAACACTTTAAAAGGTATCATATATGTTGAAGCATCATTGCAAACCTGAATTGAATGTGAATTTATTTTGGTCTTTTGGCACCTTTGGCTCAAGCAGAGATGGGGTATGTAGAGGACGGGAGGAGGTACCACTTAGAACGTTACTTAAGATATCCATTTGAATCAAAAACTGAAACATCACAATACAAATTATTTACGATGAGAAGTGACTTTACTACCTGTAAATGAGATCGTGCCTCTTCCAACCCACTGTATCTCCCTGGTTCCACTACTAGTAACTCACCATTAAAGCCTGTGAGCACGAATTAGAAGGATGTGGTTAATAATTATAAAATAAGATATTTAATTGCTGGTTTGACATATTTTCTTTCTGTAGAGATAATGTATATTCTTTTATATTTGTGCAGAGACTCAAAATCAAACACTAGAAATAGTTAAAAGAAAATTATCAAAATTTTCGTGCAAATTCTGTTTAGACCACATGTAAAAATAGTTATCATCTATTGCAGTATTACAATCTGAAAAAGAGCAAATAAACATATTGTTCTTGGGTATGTACATTTTCTCTCTAATTTGAAAAATCTTTGTAATGAGTGAAATTTACATAACTTTACATTTACAGTATGTGGAGAAAGAAAAGGCCATGATACCTAATTTACAAACTGAACTATGCATAAATACATCGATTGAAGCACTCTTAGCTATAGAGAGATTAACTTCATTCAAAAGCTTCTAAAAACCACAATCCTATTCTGTGAAGCTTCATTATCTGGTTTAGGGGAAATGAGTGAAACTGGAAAATCCCAGTGGTTTCGTAAAGCAGCATTTTCATGTCGAAACAAATACTAAATATATTTAGTTTGGTTCTCAAATTGCCAACTCACTCACGTTTAGTTATTTTAATGGAAACAAATCCTCTGTAAAGAGAGTCAGTAGAGAGTAAAATCACACACAGAAGAAACGCTAGACGTCTTAGCCATGAAAGAGAATATCTGTATTCATTTAACTTTGTAGGCTTATGTGGTATCAAACGTGATGGTTGAACTCCTCAACAGTGGAACCTGAGAAACAATGTCACTTCTCCCAGTAGAAGAGAACTTAACATCATCATCATCATCGAAATTTGTGTAATTAAACCCTAAGAATCCAATTCTTTTAAATGTGGGGAAACACAATAATTTAGATGAAACAAAATGCCTTAAAAATTACAATGGAACAAATGCTAAATTTTTATTACGAAGTATGGCATTTTTAATGTTTCTTGGTCAATTTTGAAAGCATTTTTTCTTTTCAAGCTACTAGTGCCGACTGCAAGCAAATCTTCAATCAGTGGCTTACCAGTCCATTCCGTTTACTGTCGGAGGAATCGTCCACTCTGCACGTGTGGCGGGTGCTCAGTGACAGGTAAGAATCCATTCTTTTTTTTGTTTTGGAAAAGCCCGGGTTTAAACCCAGTAAGTGGGTTTTATTTTTAAAATGTACAAGTCCTACATTCTAAACCCTTTTTTTCATTAAAGACAACTTTGATATTAGTTTAAAAGTAAACTCTTTTTATAAACTATTTAACTACTAAAAACGTAAAGAAAGATGTAACAGTATTTTATATGATTCATTTATCTTAAGGGATTTGTGAGTTCCAGTTCTAAATGAGCATTATTGAAAAAAAAATATGTTGCAGCACTTTCAGATAAGAGACCCAAATGACGTTGAAAACTTACAATTTATTAAAGGAAAATATTTTAACAGTGTATATTGTCCTCATGTACAAGGGCACCGTTGTATATGATTTCCATATGCATGAATTATCATCACAAACCACTACGAACAGAACTGTATGTAAAATACAGTAATGTATGTTTGTAAATAACCTGTCAATGTAACATAAATCAGTGAACAGATACGTTCGTGAGAGGATATACACTACCTATACATAATATACAATGTACCGATATACTGAACATACATAGCATACATAATATATTTTCCCCTTCCTCCGGTTTTTTCTTCAGTGTCCATCACGATGGGTGCTAGTCTACACTTGAAAACTCTTAAGGTTTACAAAGATCGATTCCCCCTCAAAAAGTGTTTAACAGAAATAACTGAATTAAAAGAAATTTTGCTTTCGAATACTCAACAAATATAGGGATTTGCTAAAGCTAATTGAATATATTTTTATTTTATTTTCTCGACTGAACAAAAAGCGCAGTCATGTCACTCTTCCCATTTTTCCTCTCTCTACACAAAAGTCTCCTCAATTATGGCGTCCGCATGGGCTCAGTGTTTTCACATAACTGCGTTGCTTGCGCGAAAAGTTGGCGTATGCAAGATGAACCGTGATTGACTCCGAGGCATCAAATGCAATAGTCTCTCTAATTTGAGACTATGCGCTGTCTGTAGTACAAATTCTTTGATTCGTAAAGCAATAGTAAAAAAAACACGTGAGTAACAGCAACATTGCCAGGGATAGGAATACATTTATTTTAGACGCGAAAAGTTCAAAACTGTTTTGTCTGTTAACGAATTCCTGGTTATAGCCTTCTGAAATTCAGTTGGCATGTTACTGGTAAACGTTTTCGAGTGCAACACTACTACGCCACACTTGCGAGTTGTCATGAGAAGAAAACGGCCGAAGTCTTGTACGAACTAGAATTATCATGCTTCACGTAAATGTACGTCCGCATTACACAGCAAAACCACTGCTTAATTTCAACTGACAAACTTTATGTCACCATACCTATTATGTCACCCTATTAGCACCAAATGAAGGAACATTGTATGTCTCGAAGTCGGTTTGGCAGCAATGAAGATGGGAATATCTTTCCTTCAAGCCAGCTCAATCACCTTCAAACGCCTCTTTCTGAATTCAGAATGGGCAAACTATTGGGTTGCTACGAATGAAATGTCCGCGTCAGGAGGGTTATGTCCAAAGACCGAAAAATAATTTTAAAAAACTTCATTACCTGGTTAATCAAATTAGTCGCTGTCTACATCCACACTCTGTTGCTATCGTTGAGCAAACGTTTGGATTCCGTGGCGAAAGTAGTCTGGAGTCTGCGATGCGAAGAAATCCTTACATCAGGGAAGGTCTTCCCTGCAAGGAGTGATCGAAATGCCGGAAGAGATAGTAGTCAGTGGGAGAGATGTCGGTGAGAAGTGACGTTCTTTGCGTGACGTGTGGGCGGGCATTGTTATGCAACATGAAAACACAATGTCTGTTAACCATTATTGGATGCTTGCGGACAAGTTTGCCGTGCATTTAACGGAAATCAGCACTGTAGTGATCTGCAGAAATGGTTTCACCTCGCCTGAGAAAGACATGATGAATCACTCCCATCATAGACCAACATACCAGTAATAACAGTTTCCTTGGGTGGAGAGGTGATTTCGGACACCGTTCTTGACGATCACGGTACAACAATTGTCCTGACTGCTTACGATTGTCATATCAGATCCATTTTTCATCTGAAGTGACAATCCGATGCAGAAAACCTTCGTGCTTGTTAGTTTCACTCACAGAAGTTCACACTTCCAGACGGCGATTCTTGTTGACCAGTGGCAGCTCTTGTGACATCCATGAGTTCAACTTTTTCGCCTGACCAATCGCACGGAGCTGCCGACTTACAGTGGTGTGGTGTATGCCTAACGCGTCTGCAATGACATGAACACTTTTCCGAGGACCCACTTCCACGGTGTTCCTGAGCTGCTCATCCGAATATGATGATGTAACGAATGACAGCTAGCTGTATTATGCTTTATATTTTTTTTTCTGTTGTAGCTGATTAAAATCTTCGTTGCTGAAGCGAGAAATATATGACTGGATTGTCCGAGTTCTTAGCTTCCGCTACTTGTTGGTAGCACCTTTCAGAGATGTGCTGTTCTGTAGCTTAAAGTTCTGAGTTTGGATGCTGTAGGCTGTGGCGCCATTCCCGGTCGTCGATCGCCGCTTCGTTCGGTGTGTTATTCTGATGTTGATTGCTTGGTTGGTGCGGGTCGAATAGTCCTTCGCACAGTGAAAGGCATACAATGAAGATCTACTTACGTACATAATAGTCTGATTGTGCTGGTTAACTTAAGTCGAAGTTTTGAAGGCTTCATAATCTACTTGAATATGAATTTCTAAACGGAAAATATAATACTCTAGCGATAAATCTGCTTGGATCTATATTGAAACCAATTCTACTAAAAGAGGCTGCGAACATGATGTTTAAATGCGTTGTGCTTGACAGTGAGTGAGTTTTCGAGATAAACCATATGAAACAAAATCAGGTAAGCTATAATATTTCCTTTAATATTTAGCAAGAAGTTAAAATCCGACAGAGAGAGTGAAGTCATTAAATTGCGAATTTTGAGGAAAGTTTTGATCACGTAACTCTGCCCAATTGCAACTACTGCAAAACGTGTCTTAATGGGACTGCTCTTCTTCGGTGGCAAATTTGTTTTTCTTTGGTGGAGATGCATGTTAAAATGAAATTATTTCTGGGTCTTGTTTAGGAATTTGCAGCTAAAGTGAAGTAATCCATTTTGGGAAATAAATCAAAATTAATGGATCTTTTGAAATAAAGTTGAGTTTGTCTTATAAGGGAAGTCGGGGAAGTGGTACGCGGGGATCTGCATGTGTTATATATCGTTGGAAAGGTCACACCGAGTACACGTTACATGTGAAATATCTCGCTTGAATGTTGCCTGTGGGGGGCGTGGCGACAATTTGAAGATCCGATCAATGCACGCCACGAACACCAGAAAACGTGGACAAAATAGGAAGCTGTGTTTCAATGTGTATGATACTTGGTATATATAGATTTAGAAGGTGGCTGAGTTCGAAACTGACATCACATTTGTAAAATTCAAAATGGCGGACACAAATTACAAAAAAAGCTATGGATCTGAAATAATGGTATATAGAGATATTCGACGTAGCTAATTAAGAATCTGATACCGAAATTGTAAAATTCAAAATGGCGGATCCATTACTTCCAAATTACCAGAACCTTGTCATTCGATGCTCGCATCCGGCAAGTTAAATAAGGAACTTGTGGGCGAATTCTTCTGTAATGTCCTCAAACTTAATGTAGAGAAGTTTCCAACAAAGAAGGTCGTTCTGATTGCCGATGCATGGATTGCTCAAAAGTCAAAAACACTCTACCAAGATGACAGTGTTACGATTACATTAAAAGTCCTTCCACCAGGTTCCACTGCTTTTATGCAACCACTGCATGTGTTTTGCTTCCATCAGTGGAAAGATTTTATGAAACGGTTCACTGAACATGCCTTCCTTATAGGAAACGAAGCACTGCTGTACAGGCGTGACAATGTCTTGAAAATGCATAGCCTCATTTTGAACCAATTTCAATCGACCCTTGTTTAGGTACGCCTGGTACAAAGCGGGTTTTGATGTACCATATGTTCCATTTCAAGGTGTAAAGGACATACATTTTTCTTTCGACGAGCCCATTTGCCAGAACTGCAAGCAGAAAGAATCCTGCATTGCATGTTCTTATGTATTTTGTCGTAAAAGCCTGTGTTACACCTGTTCCTTTGACTCTACCATTATCATTAGTCATTATACACTCTTTCCCTCATCCTCTTACACGCATGTAACGCATAGCAGTGCATACCTAAGGGACTCAAAGTGTAAACGGCATCATGTGATATCAGAAAGACAGTTGTGGAAGCACAACGCAATTTGTAATCCAAAATGCGCACTTTTTCACTGCCATTGCAATGGGGTTCGAAATACCACTATAGGTGGACAAACATCATTTTCTAGCTGAAAGCTCTGCTGTATACTACAACAAACTCCCTCTTTATTATCAGGAATCAGCTTCCCCTACTTACCCCGTTATATCCTATACATATTTTTCTACTACATGAGCAATCATCATCTATGTCCGTTTTGTACATCTTTCTTGCAATTTTTCTACGCCATGTTGGATCCGCCATTTTGAATTTTACAATTTTGGTATCCGATTTATAATTAGAGACGCCGAATACCTCTATATACCTTATCCTAGATCTATAGCTCTTTTTGTAATTTGTGTCCGCCACGCCCCCTACAGGCCCCATTCAAGCGAGATATTTCACATGTAACGTGTACTCAGTGTGACCTTTCCAACGATATCTAACACATGCAGATCCCCGCGTACCACTTCCCCGACTTCCTTTGTTAGTTTCTTTAATTGCTCTCTTATAAAGTTTTTGTTCAACTTTCGTTAAACAAAGAAATAATATTTAAAAGAGAGATTACTAGTTTCGGAAGGAAACCCAATAATAAATCAAGCAATAGTTCAATGTCTTGGTGAGGTAACCTAACAAAAATCAAGTAGTAGATCAAAGGTTTAGGGACGTAACCTAAACAATAGTGTTCTTCAAAAGAAGATTGTATTTTTCTTTTAATTACTTAAAATAATGAAAGGGACATTTAATTTGAAATTAAATAAATCGTTTCTAAGTTTTTGAGCTGCGAAATAAAGGTGTTTCTGGCGTTAATAATTATTGGAGTGAGTTGTGATCTTCGGTTAAACCTCGTGGAATTGGTAAGGCCTTGCAGTTTTTCCGGAAGAATTAAACGAGGATTAACACAGGTGAGGAGTTGTGTGAAACTTGAAAGTGATGAGTGAGTGGTTGTTTGAAATGAAACTAACTAAAGCTAATCGAATATTTTTGGACTGAAGCCTTGCGATAGTTAAACGGTTGCTTGATCTTATTGATAGTTAAATCGGAACTTGATTCTTGCTAGTAATTCTTGTTTCAATTACGAGTAAATTAATTTCAGTTTTTAGATAGATAATTGTGAAGGTCCACACCACTAATTCAAAACCCCAGTGACTGTTAAAGTTTGTTTGGATTTATAAGATTGTACTGAACTTTAAGAATTGGCCTTTGATGTTGTCTTCCTTAAAAATTCCAGTGTAGTTAGGAAACAGAATAATTGAATTATCTCCGTAGCATTACGCTTACAAAATGCTCATCTGAGGAGGTCCATAAGTACTTTCTTGGAAGGGCGTGTCTATGGGTTCTCTACCAGAGCCCGAACGTTCTCTTGGAACCATTGATTGTGGAGAAAATTGAGTTTGAAGAAGGATATTAAACTTGATTCAATAAATATGGTTCCTGGGTTCGTTTCAATGTTGATCGGTGCCCATGCGGCTCATTTTACAAGTTTGTAACGCTAGAGATCAGTCGATTTCTGTGTTGTGTTGCTCTGGTATGTTTTCCACCAGTTCTCAAAGCAAACATTTCATTAATACCAACATAATACTTTAACGTTGTGAAAAGTGCTTATATAGGAACAATTATTGGACCTTCTTTCAAACCATTTAATTATTTTCAGACTTATACATTACTCTCAAGATTGCCGGTTATGATTTTAAAGTATCTTTGGCTCAGACGCAGAGCTTCAGGTGTTGTACACATTTTTCTGGTTACTTCTCATACTTTAAAAATAATGGCTTCATTTTGTAATGAAAAGTAATATACACTACTGCTTAATTCACCGTTCTTGGGCTATTATATTTCTCTTAAGTTTACCTTACATATATCTAGACCAGCCTTTCCCAACTTGGGGTACGCGGATCCCTAGGAATCCTCAAGGCAATGATGAAAAATACAGCATTTTTGGTTAATATTATCAACTAATAATGGCAAGACAATTAGTGTGCTAAGTTTTGTTTTACCTACAAAAACTGCCTATACTCAAACGGGAATCGATTCTGATTATTCTTGTCACCTTTATTTACTCTTAATGTATAGTGCTTTCTACTCATCTTTTAAATCTTTCATTTTTGGCAGCAAGAACGAGCTTGTTGAATCTGAGGTATGTGTTTGTAAAATGTCGTGAAACGATACAAATCTGCTTTGACAAAATAAGTGACAAGAAATGGAAAGAGGGAATGAGAAATTCTTGTTCGGCATCCTTTCGTTGATGAAAACTCTTTGAATAAGCTTTCTTCCGTGATACGTAGATGACTAATTTCCTGTGGAACCTCGCCATATTAGCACAATTTTATGATACTCGGGAATTTTCCCCTTTGGTCTTGAAAACTCAGTCATCGCCATCCCTCAGTTCTCCTTCACTTCTTTTTCCCTTTCTTTCTTCTCAAACCAAAGGAATTTCTGGGAGGACAGAGTGGGTATGTTTGCAAGTTGTAGAGGAGGAGGAAGATTGGATGAAAGGAAAGGAAGGATGTCCTTCTGTCTTCATTGATCCTGTGCTGTGGTTTCTGAGCTTGTAGGCGGAGAAGCTTTCACCTGACTATTTCTTTGTCGGAATCTGAATGCAGGTCTTAAACGAGGTTGTAAAGAAATACTCACAAGTAAACGTTCTTTCCTAACAATTGAGATCTAGACATGTATATATGTTCTGAAAGTTCACAACCAGAATGGTATAAATGAAGAATCCTAACGGCAGACGACAAGGGTATAGAAGTTATGAGGGTTTAAATGTGACAGTTTACCACATACAAACAATTTCTAGTGATTGAAGCCTTCTGAAACAAGCATACGTAATTTAGCACACACCCAGAAACACATATCGCCTGTATACTATAAAGCAGACTACAAAAAACTGTTTTATTTCAACTTGAAACATGGTATTTTATGGGAAATTAGTTCACACGTTAAACACTGATGATGTTTTTTTGGATTAACAGTCGATTTGTACATCCGAAAGGATAGCATGACTCATACAAACCACTCTGCTTGTAGTGTATACACTTAATAAAAGCTAATTTGCCACACTTGAAGCACTTGTTGTCGACGATGGAGTCAAAGAAGAAGTCAAGCGGACAGTGATTTCGTAGATGCCAGACCAAATCTTGCATCGCAACAAGTTTTTGAAGGTTCAATCATTCACCTTGTTTCAGTTCTCGGCACCACGATTCAGGAACATGATCAGCTTTGTTTTTACAAGGCTGGATACCTTGATGATGGGCCTGGAACGCGAATTTCTCCACATTATTTCTGCTCTGACTCCATCGTCGACGACAAGTGCTTCAAGTGTGACAAATGAGCTTTTGTTCAGTGTGTAGATGACACTGTAGGAGTACTAACAACAAGCAAACATGCCATCTGCGTTTATCTCGCATACGACGTCTGCAACAGGGATATGTTTGCTGCTTGGCAAAAATGACGCTTTCCCAAGGGTTTTCGTTCCTGAAAATTAATTCTCAAGATTAGTTCTTATACACGTGTTTCGTCGGAAATATCCAGATGCGGCAGTGCCTAAATATTAGAAGATAATGCTAATACCGGGTTACCCAATAAGTAATTTCGTATGTGCGCTGACCGCTATATTGACGCCATCTGACGAGCGAATAGTAGACGACATGTGCCATAGATAAGCCATATAGGGCACTCGATTGTACAGCAGTGTGTAAAAGGAGAACGATCTACTCCACGTTTTGGAAGTGTGGCTTCTGTTCGATCATAGCAGTGTTGGAGGGCCACATACGGAATGTCATGCTGTATGGATTTCATCAGGGATATCCAGCCAGCGAAGCGTCACGAAACATCAATGCCGTATATGGTCAGTGTGCTGTGGATGTGCGAAAGTGCCAGAGGTGGTTCCAGAGGCTTCCATTTAGGGACACCAGCCCCACCGTTAAGCCACGAGAAGGAAGACTTGTGCAGCTAAACAACAATGCTCTGCGAACAGCGGTGGAGTAAATCCAATACAAACTGTTGAAAAACTGGCCACCGAACTCCATGTCACCCATTCGACCGTCTATTGTCATTTGCAGCACCTTGGGTACGTGTCGAAACTAGGAAAATTGGGTACCCAATGCGTTAACGCCTCAACAGAGACAACAGCGAGTTTACATCTGCAGTTCCCTACTCACTCGTCACTTTTTGGACGTCATTTCTGGACAGAATGCAGACAGGGGAGCAGAAATAGATCCTGTACCATAACTTTACACGCAAACGGCAGTGGATACCTAAAGGGGAGGGGGTGCAGGAACTGTGCCAAAACAGGATCTCCGCCAATGCAAAGTGATGTTGAGTGTTTGGTGGGATATCCGTGGAATAATCCATTTTGAGCTCTTGCCACGTAACCAGGCCATCAATGCAGATGTGTACTGATAGAAGCTTGAACGCCTACGGACTGCATTGTTGGAGAAACGTCCTGCTCTGATTAATCCGAAGGGTGTGCTCATCCACACACGACAAGAAGGACATGTGCTAAGATCGAGGAATGTGGCGGGGAGAGACTCCCCCACCCGGCGTTTTCACCAGATCTTGCACCAATAGACTGTCTTTTTCTCAGCCTGCAAATCCACGTTTCCGGGAAAACATTGCAAAATTAGGAAGACGTGCGACGAAGAGCGACCCAATTCTTTGCCTCCAAAAGCATTGACTTCTTTCAGCGGGGGATTCAACAACTGGTTGGCAGATGGTAGAGTGTTGTGAAGTCCGATGGAGACTATTATTTTCTTGACTAACATTAGTGTTCCATGTAAGTTATCGTTTTTTCCTCACTGTGCAAAAATATGACATTATTTATGGGATAAGCTGATAGTAGTACAGCGCGTCTTGGATATCTGATTTGCCTTGGAACTTCCTACGAAGGGACTTGAGTTCTACATGTTTAAAATGAAAAACCAGAAAGAAACTCAAGGATATTGCTGATTTCAGATATTTAATATTATTTCTATAGTGTACATCTCTGATTTCTATTTAGAAAGCAACAAAACTACTAATGAGGTGTGATCACTAACAGCCAAATGTCGCATCTGTGACTATCCACTTCTTGATGGTTAAATGTGGTTTTATTCTAAATGGCTTGCTTCGCTCAGCTCAATGCGCGTAGATTTTCAAACCTTTCATCAATGATGTATTAGCGTAGAAAAGAATGAAA
This sequence comes from Lepisma saccharinum, assembly GCA_022664845.1. Lineage (NCBI taxonomy): Eukaryota > Metazoa > Arthropoda > Insecta > Zygentoma > Lepismatidae > Lepisma > Lepisma saccharinum. Next base: position 64,363 of record JAGDQP010004733.1, on the reverse strand, counting down.
AAAATAAAAACAAATAGGGCAAAATGCATAGAATCATAATCAAAATACTTAACTACTAAATACTACAGAGCTGGAATTTCTAATTTCAAACTATAATATTACCTTCAATATTATTGTTACTAGACTTCAAGCGCGAGAAACATAATTTAATTATAATTATCTGCAGTGATAAATTTGACAAATGTTTTAGAATTTAACATAAAAAAGTAACAACTTTATTCCGTTAATAAAATTATTCTTCATGCAAAACTACTTGAAAATGGATTATTTTTGTCTTTAAATAAGGCAAAAAGATTTTCTATTTTTATAAAGTCATATTTCATAATGTAAATGTATCTTCAGAGACTCAAAGCGAAAACTAGATTTTAATTAAATATTGTAAACAGAAATAAGTTTTAGGTAAACCACTATATTAGGCAACAGGCAACTTCCATTCATGTTCAGATTAGGGATGGTCACTTTCGGAGAAATTGTTTTCCGGCTTTTGGAAATGGCATTTTTTGTTTTCCGGGAAAATTTTCTGTTTTCCGGGAATTTTCCCCTTTTCTGATTTCTCTTTTCCGGTAAACTTTTCTGTTTTCCGTTTTGAATTTTCCTTTTACCAGAAATTGAATTTTCCGTTTTCCGCGGAAAATGTGGCCGTACCTAGTTCAGATTTTATTTAAAAGCTATTTTTGTAAGCAAATAAGCTCTGTTCCTTAAAAGCCCACTTGATGATTGTACAAAAAAACATATTCTGTTTACCGGTAACGAGATGTACAATAATTCCTTCATACACACACTGCAAGTATTCACGTGTTTCCCCTAAATATTACTACCAATATTGTTAGCCTATAACACGAACTTGCCGCTCACACAATTTACATCATTTACTGACTTTTATTTATGATTTTAGGCAAATCTGACTCAAGGTTGAATAGGGAAGGAGGGAGGGGGGGGGGGGAGGAAACAAAGTCGACTATGGACTGGTTAGAATATACCATCCCGCTATTAATGTGGTATAACAGAAAAAACCGTGGAGAAACCTCAGTCAGGATGATCAACTACTGTGACAGACGCCAAGAGCTCTTGAGTACGCTGGAACTGAACTACGCCCGCTCGATCATAATTATTAGAGCCCGGAAGTTTGCCAAAATGCCTTTTCGTTTTCGTTGCGAATTGTCAGTATATAAATAATAGGCAACCTTTTTACTCATCGTGGGAGCGTTTAAAGACGTTTTTAATTTGGCTTTTTTGCCTATTTTACATTCTGTTGCCCATTTCTAAACATAGTAATGCCTTTTTCTGCATTTTAATGTATTTTTGGCATTAAACACCAACAAAAATATAGCAACGTTGCCTTTGTCGCCAATTCACAGGGGAGAAAGTTTTGACTAGGGTTGATTCTTTAAGTATTTAGGCTGATAAATGCCTTTCTTCACTGCTTCAATATTTTCTGAATCTCTGGTACAATTCATGGCATTAAGACCTGTCACTGGCTGATGACCTCGTAACTCACGCATACTACGCTACGTTGCCATAAGCAATAATAAAACTTGAGAAGAAAGGCGAGAAACTGATGACAGAAACAATAAAAAAAAAAAAAATGTTGGAAGTGACAGAACAAATGTAAATTTGTAATGGATGCAAATAAGGAAATAGAGTAAATTAAGAACATATGCAGTGTACTTAAAGGTGTACATTAAATTGTCGTTGATATGAACCCGTGAGTAGTACTTTCTTTTACGTATTCTCCTCTTTCTTCTGTGGGCATTGAAAGATCTTTTTCAAAAGTGGAAACAGTTCTCAGAGACAGAACACTTAATATATGTTGAACACTTGACGAAACTACTTGGGGAGATGTACAAAACACAAAGAACGTCGTGATGTGGTGTAGAATGATATGCTTAAGATATTGAAAGAAGTTTCCTGTTCTGAAACGAACCCAAAACACGTCGCTTCTATTGCAGAGCTTTTTCAGCTTCGAAACTCCACATGCTCCATCAAGCGACGAAGCTTGTGCACATTTGGACCACGCTTTTGGCCCCCAGAGTTGCCCAATCCAAGGAGATCCACATACCTTCCTCAGTTAGGCTTTTTGTGAATGGCAGGAATAAAATTCTTTTAACTGCACTTTTACCAAACTAAATCTAAGAGGGATTCTTGGGATCGTTAACATCAAACAGTAATCAAGATTCAGTATAAGTTTATTGACAAACAGTTAGTTAAGCTTTCAGTTGAAAATTGAGTTTCTTTTTGTGTGTGTGTGTGTGTGTGGGGGGGGGGCTTCCTATCCAAGAAGTCAGAATTCTAACTAAATGCAAATTATCGTTCTTCATTAGAATAAGAATTCCACTATGACAAAATGTATCAAAATGTCCCATTTACTCGTAACACTCACTGGTGTTTTACTCACCTTATTCCACACAGATTACCCGAGTTTTTCTCTACTCTGAGGCGGTCTTAATCGGCACGATTCAATATCCATCTTTTAGAATCAGTCAGATTAATTAATCAAATAACTTTATTTATGGGCACGAGAAATCAAAATGTGTTTGGGGTCAATACACGATCAAATAATTCAAATTCAAAGGAAAAAGAATCACACTGTTCACTTAATTACGGTTCTTTTAGTTTTCACTTTAGAATAACAACCAAAATTATCCCGTTTTTAATCGGAAATCTTTACTCTATTTTCCATTGAAATATTACGTTCAATTTATCAAAACCTCGTTCAAAACAAGCAACAATTTATAGAAACTGACGCGACGCCACATGGTCCTTTCGACCTAAACAAAAGCTACTTCTAATTGGGCACTCAAACTTCCACGAAAAAATAACATTTAAATTCAATGAATTATTTGTTCAAACTCATTCGCCTCATCAAAATACTGAAGGCATCAATTTAATATTATTTACACTGCTTACCTTGTTTAAAACAGCTTTACTTTACACCCTACACACTCACTCTTCCACTTATGATTCGGGTTAATTACCATTAATCAGCTTTCAAGAATACCTCTGCCAATTTTATGTGCTCTTGATCAACGATAAATTATTATAGCTTTAAAATTACAGTTATTTCGTAAATTAATTAGCCCTCCTTATTATATTATAATAGCATTAATGATCAAAACTGAAGATTAAATAAACTACACGCCGTTTAACTGTTTGACACTCGACGTCACACAACTTGATGTTGGCTTCCTCGATTCCAACCAATTCACGACCACCGTTTTAACTTCGAAGACGATGGATGACCTCACGCCAACAAAACTTCGGAACAGAATCCTATGAATTCTCTCTCCTCTTTCTTCTGTGAGAATTGAAAGGTCATTTTCAAAAGTGAAAACAGTTCTCAGAGACAGAAGACTTAATATATGTTGAAAACTTGACGAAACTACTTGGGGAGGTGTGCAACTACTAAAGAACATCGTAATGTGGTCTATAATGATATGCTTAATATCGGATATTGGAAGAAATTAGGGTAAATCATATATTCAAAAAAAAAATGTAACACCTTTTTAAGCGCCTATTCCAGCAATAATGAATGCCTTTTTGCCTAAACTTCCGAGCTTTAATAATTATAAATATCCTCAACTTGAAAAAAAAAAAAATACATCCCTAACTTCGGTAGTTTTACCATTTATAATGATTTTCCCCTACTATTTTATACTAACGTAAGGAAAAATACAGTTCTGCTTCCGGCCATCCTAACAGAAGTCTTTCACGGGTACGGCACTTCGACACCTGTACGGTACATCGACAACTATCTTCATCTTCCCTGCTCCCAGAAAAGTTTTAGGAGGGAGGCGCCATCTATCCAACCGGTGACAGGGTTATGCCAAAGCTACTTGATGCACAGAAAAGTCAATGACATTAACATTAGACAAAGAGGCAAAGTATTCATCACAAAAATACGAGATACTTATTCGTAAATAACCATACACAAGCTAAATATTTATACCTACTATTTAAATTATGTTAGAATCATCTGAGGACGGCAGAATGCATTTGCTGGAAATGTTTATCAACCGCATAGCTATAAAAGTTTACAACAGATAATCCACCATATAATGTGTGTGCTGATGAGTTCAACATTCATAAATAACAGGGAGAATTATTTGAACATTTTCCTCCTCCCTCTAAAAATGGACCTCATCTTCTGACGATGAAATGTGTTCGCTGTAACATAGGAGACTGTGTTTCGCTGTATTTGCGGTGGCTGAATTCCCAGGATAATCCCTGTACGCACATCATTTCGTTTCCGTATGGTACTGTACATACAAGCAAACATTTTCAGAACTAACATGAGTTTGTTTTAAACCGGTCAATACTACGACTACACATTTCCATTAAATTCATATTGGTAAGGCTTTGGAGTTTATCTAACGCGCATTACAAAGCGAGAAGTGATTTCATTACTTTATTTTTGTGTACAATTTTCGTTTCAGTGCTTACCCAAATTAGGTATCAGCTGTTTCTTTTTAATCCTTTGCATGAGTACTTAAAGTGTATTTCGATATCTTTCTTAATACGAGATAGTTCTTTGTCTTGTCTGTTCTTCACAATTCTCAAGAGAAATTATAATTGAAAAGCCACCAAAACAACATTTTAATTTGATTTTTTTCGCTCGTAATCAACTAGAAAACACAAATAATTCAATTTGAATTTGTGAAATCTCTTGCGCTGTAGCTCAATTATTAATCTGAATTCAGGATTTATTTAAAAAATATTAAATTAAAAAACTTCAAATTTTAAGAAGAGTTTCTAAATCAACGTTTCCGCTTCGATAAAAGTTGTTGGATGTATCACACAAGTTTCAATATTTCTTTTTTTATGAGTGTTCTCCATTTTTGTGCTGTATATTACAAATAAAAACACTGCTAAATGTAAAATGGTCTTCCAGTGATCATATTAACGTATTTATCCCCAGCGTTCTCACAAATAATAATATAATGCACTGAAGCTACATGCAAAACTAAAACCTCGATACTATGTCACTTCATGTAACTCCTGTATTTATAACTTTCAACGTAAATTAACAAACATGTTGTTACAATTTGAATTTAATTTATTTCTGGCCTTTAGGCATCTATGGCTCAGGTCTGGATGAGGAAGTAGAAAGAATTTAGAAGGTGTTTAATTTGAACGTTTCATCGTGGTATTTGCTGATGTGAATGAGCAAAAATTTTTGAGTCAAATAATTGTTTTGACGTAAACTGTTTTCAAAACTATTGAATTTTCCTGCATAAAAAAATTAGAACAAAATGAAGATTTTTTTTTTCAAAAATTGAATTTTGACAATAAAGGTTTTCAGAAGCTAAGAAAGGTAGGTTTTCCAAACTTGAGAATATATAATGATATACATTTAATTTACACACATTCAAGACTATAGACTATAAACTAAGGAGATAATAAATAAATGGGGAGAAACTTATTTTGTTTTTCTTTCGTAATCTGTTGCGAATTCCAGGAATTTTCGTGTTCGTCCCGGATTTTAGCTATTGTGTGTGTTTTTCTAATTGAGATGTTTTAACTGTAAAATATATTTTCTTTCAGAAGTAGAGATTGGAGTTACTTATCTCCCACCTGGCGTCCCCCAGGCACAGTGGTCGGAAACTTAAAAAAAGCGGACAAAAATCGTTTATTCCGAAACAATGGAAGTTGACGGACTATCGTTCTATACGTAATTGTCATTTCTAAATCGATTGCAACTACAGCGAAAGTGATTCGATGAACCCCTGCTGCAATACGTGCAGCGTTATATATACAGGGTGGTCCAAAAGTGTGGAAACCCTCGCATAAATGTCAAATATTGCAAAATATAACCAAAGGAACAATGTAGGGGAGTAATAGAGGTGAGTAGAAATTGGGGAAGACACAGAACAATGAAAACCGCCATCTTGAAATCCACCGTCGTGAATCAGACATACAGTTTGTAAATTGAAAACATAACATGTTGACGCCTGATGTGAATTGGACATCGTTAGCCAGTACGAAGTGATGATAGGTGTTAATATGCTTTCAAGAAGCGGTTACGGGTTCAATGTGCTCTTCATCTAATTGCATGTGCAGCTAATAAGCAAAATTAACCTCCTCAACCAATGTATTATCTGTAAAAGGGGAAAATAATCCATCGCATGTCATGATCATGGTAAATGCGATGCGTACTACTTACACAATGAATAAAAACCAACAAAGTAGTCAGATGACCAATATTAACGTAACCTAACAAGTAAAGATATGCATCTATAAATGTCAATAAAAGAAAAAAAATGTTAGTACCTAAGGTGGTACTTCTTACCTTGGTGTTATCAAATCCTTTGTCATGATTAGTCCAAATCCACTGAATCGTCATCTACGCCATGATCATCAATAGCTGAACGTGGTGGAGACAACATTTGCTTCGCTTCTTCGACCAGTTCAAGTTGAGGAGAAGCAGTGCATTGAGGTCGCAACCCAGTAATAAACGGGTCTGAAGATATCGGAAGGTTGTGAATCACATCCTTGTTAGTTGAAACGCGGGAACACTTGCGACTATTGTGCAGCCTCGAGTACTTAAAATCTTTATTTCTCGCCTCTTGGGCTCCTTCAGACATCCACCCGATTGGCAAGATGGTTGCGTCGATTAAGGCTTTTCCATGAAATAATATCATATGCAGGGAAGAAGGCATGAAATACCAATCGTACAAGACCAATCGGAATCCAAATTACGTACAAGACAATTTGCCTTTTCCCTTTCTCAGGTTCAGATAACTGATCTCGATTGCGATCACAACAACATTACTCATCACGCATTTACAGTTAGACAGGGCTGAGTCCTCCAGCTGCACTTGGATGCGGCTACTTCCAATGCTCAACCTTTGTACTACTCATGGTCAACTCAATACAACCTATTTTGCAGATAAGCAAGCATAAGCTTATACTGCAGATCTACTAACATCAGCGTATATGTAACTTTTCGGTATCACTAACAAATCTATCATATAAATGATATGATAATGGATATCAAATAAAACTCTTCACTAAACACACAGTAATTGAGTCCAATGTACTATCCAACCGCTTTAATCGACCTCAGAAACGATATAACTGGTTTAAACATATCATATTGTATCGTTCATTTTTTACTGATTTTTCGGCACTTTTATTTGTTCATGTTTCCATGCATTTTCTGGACAGCGAAACTATTCCTGTGTCCTGAAACTCCGGGTTTGGAAGCAGGAGAAATACTTATAATCAAATATAAGTATAAGCCTTGCAGTTAGTACAGGAATTCACAAAGGCTGGGGGAAGATAGCGCCGAACAAAAACATAATGGTGAAGGGAAGCAGCTTCATCATTACCACCCTGAGGCTGAAGATGAATGACAGCGTCAAGGCTCAGAGATGGACAGAGGACGACTGCAAGGTCGTAGAGCTGACAACTCTATGCCGCTAAATCATGTCAAGAAATAATAACATATATTTAATGGATTCCCCTGGGGTAAAACATTCCGGAGTAAACTAGTATCTCATTCGGATCTCCGGGCGGGGACTACTTCAGGGGACTCCAAAAACAGGATTATGAAAGATCTTAGAATAGGAACTTGGAAGGTATAAACGTTATATCAAATGGACGCTCTTCAGGCGGCGGTACATGAGACCGAAAAGTACGAGCTGAACATATTAGCAATACAGGAAGTCCGTTGGGAGGATCAGGATAGCATTCAACAGGGCACATACACTTTCTACTATGGGGGAACACAGTTTCATAATTTCTGAATAGGATTCATGATTAACAACAGTTCTTCCGGCGCGGCGGTGGAGACTATAGAATTCGTAAACGAAAGTCTAACGTACGTGTACCTGATGGTTCAACACAGGTTTTAATAAATGTTCATGCTCCGACAGAGCAGGCTAATGATAACGATAAAGGTTGTTGGAAGGAGCTCGAGGAGCTAGAAAGGTTGTTGGAAGGATTACCGAAGTATTGTACGAAAATCGTGTTGGGTGATTTCAACGCTAAGGTAGGGAGGGAGGAAAAGTATAGGCCTACTATAGGCAAATACAGCCTTCATGAAATCAATAACAACAATGGAGAACGACTGATAACTTTCGCGATGCCGAAAACCTACTAATAAAGACCACGTACTTTGAACACAAAGATATACACAAACAAACATGGGTATCTACGGATGGAAAAGCTCTCAACTAGATCGATCACATATTTGTAGATAGACGAAGACACATCAACATAATGGATGTTAGGTCGTACAGAGGAGTGGAAGGTGACACCGACCATCAGTTATTGATAACAAGAATCATGGGAAAGTTATGCATCGCGAATAGAGAAAGGAAAGGATCAAAACAACTTAAATTAGAAGTTAAGCGATTAGATAATCCAAGTGTAAAAGCAGACCAACTCTAAATCTTAGCCGACTCGAGTAGTAATAAAGATGCAATTAATAGTAAAATTGATGTACGTAAGGTGTGTGGGGCAATTTATTCAGTTCGGAATACAGCGAAGGGCGCAGCGAAGGAACGTATAGGTGAGAAACAACAGCAGAAAAACAAGTCTTGGTTTGATGAAAAAAAACTTAAATCTCATGAGGAATGAAAATAAGCAATTCACAGATGGCTAAGTAATGAAAACGAACAAATACCAATCACTACAGTAACGCAAAACGCAACGCCACATGCGGGTTCAGTAGTAAAAAGCGAGGATATCTGACGCAGAAAATTCAGAAGATAAAGGAAAACGGGAAGACAAATAACATACGATATATGTACAAACGGGTAAACTCGTTATGAAAAGGGTACCAGCCAAGTTTAGGGATGATTAGAATATGAATGCGGAGATCCTCAGAGACTGATTTCACTAAAATTACCGATGTGTGGGAAAGTTATTACCACAAACTTCTTAATGCACACAACGGAGAACACACAGAGGAATTTGAGATCTATACGGCAGAGTCGTGGACACTCGAACCTAGCGAGATCGGGGTTGAAATGTCAATATAAAAATCCAATAATTTCAAATCATCGGGAATAGACAATATTCCAGCGGCATTAATTAAAGCGAGAGGAACGGTACTAATCAAGGAACTGCATAAATTGTTAACTGCTATACGGAGAAAGGAGGAGCTTTCAAAGGAATGAAAAACCTCAATAATAGGTTTGGTTTGTAAAAAAACGATAAATCGGACAGTAATAATTACTGTGGAATTTCGTTAACTCCCAAAATGTTACAAAGTATTGAGTAATATACTGCTTACTCGCCTAAGCAATAAAATAATTAGAGATCACCAATGTGGAGTTAGAAGAAATAGATCCACGTTGGACCAGATTATCGCCTTGAGACAAAACTTGGAGAAGAAAATACAATAGGACTGTTCATCAGCTATTCATTGATTTTAAAAAAGCTTATGATTCTATCAAAAGGGTAAAGTTATACAGTATCCTGGTATTCCGAAGAAACTTTTTCAACTTGTGTAGATAGATATGTGTCAGCAACCTGATAAGCAAAGTACGGATAGGAAATAATACGTCAGATAGCTTCAGGATTCGCAACGGATTGAAACAAGTTGATTTCAATTCTTTTTTCTTGGTTGCTTTCTTTCAGAAACTTGCTTTCCGTTCAATAAAATGGATACGAAAATCAGATTCTAAAAATTTACAGCTACTGAGATATTGTCTAAAGATCATTTAGTAGCAAGATTTGTCCTTCCATACCCCCGTAACAGCTATCTGCGTGGGTAAATGTATATACTAGAAATAAATCTGTCAGAGTCAAAATCAAAGACAGGCAAATAATGCCGGCTTTTTAATATGTGAAGATATAAACCACGGAGAGCTAACAATAAGATAAAATAGAAAAAAAACGCCACATACAATTGGGTAGATTGGCGGGAATGGGTGGGACATGATATGCAGTCACATCACATTGTTTGTAATTATGTAAAATAAGCTACGAATTGCATATTGCACAATGCATACTGTACACGCCACAGTGCATAGTGCATACCCAAAATTTGGCACTTGATTGCATATCTGAATCCTTTTAAAAGTATTTTCTCTCTACGACACCGAAAGATATCTTCTGATTTTGGTCAGCTGCAAAATATACATTTACAACGCCCCTCCACAACTTTTTATCACTAACCGTTTACAAAATGTAAACTTTTGTTATTTTTGACACACCCTAATATCCAGTTTTACATAAGTCTATGAAACGGCCAGTGTTGCGAGGAAATTATGTGTATCTTTGGACTAGATTAACCGATTTCATTTGTTAAAACAGCGTTTGAAAGCTTATTCCAATACAAATAAATTTGTTTCTGACACTTTTTGATCAAAGTAACAGCTATTTAGTTACTTACAGTTATCAGAGTGTTATGGTGTACTTAACATCTGCCGCCATATTCGATTTGCCATTTTGAAAGTGTTCCCCTACCTAGATTGTTCTAGATTTTTAGTATGTTCTTTCTAGTGGTCCAAGGAACACAACGGTGAAGATATAATTTATGTTGTATCATATTTTTGCGTAGGTTTAGTGAGATATTTCCACTCAACTTGGATTCCAGCATTTAACTCAGAACGGTCATTTGATCTAAGATGACTTTTTCATTGATCTTCACTTTCCTTCTCTTCCAGATAAAGACACATTTCTTCCAGTTGTTCCCATCTAGATGATAGTTTCATAAACACCCAGGAAAACACACTCAAAATGAAAATGTAGTTTTGTGTCCCGAAATAGTTTATCGCGACACCGGGAAGAAGGCTAAGAAACAGGGACAATCCCGGTTTTGCGGGACGTTTGGTCACCTTGTATAAAATGGGTAATTGTAATGGTGAATACAGTAAAAAATACCACAGGCGAGTATGGGATGTCACAAGAAAAAAATCGGGTTTTAGTGATCTTTTAAATTTTGACCGAGGCAGGAAAATAAGGGCTGAAAATCGGATGATATGGAAAATCTAATTTGCAATAACGAACCAATATTCCGAATAAAGTTAATATTTCATACTTTGTGCTTTCAGCGTACATTAGATAGTACATTAGTTACCACATACAAATTTCGAAATCAAAATTTTCCATCGACCATTTTCATTTTAACTAAGTGTACAGTGATTTACATAATCACGAACTTGTTAAAGCTGACATTTTAAATAAATTTCGCTTTGGTTTTTATTTACTATAACAGAGATAATAGGTTCACAGGAACAAAATGAAAGATAGAAAAGAATTGGCGGATCGAAGGATATTGAAAATTATCCTAGAACAATCTAGAACCACACGAGAAAGAAGTTTGAACGCTTGCCGTCATGAATTCGTAACAGATTACACGAAAAGAAAGAAACGAATCCTCGTAATTACATTGTAAAACTTCGCGGGGTACGCAAATAAACAACATATTACGTCTTAAATTACAGCGAGTAAATCTAACAGTTAAAAAGAAAAAACAAGCATAATTTTTACGAGAATGCAACATCCAAGTTACTTGTGATAACGAAGTTTCGCTGCTCGTTTGGCATCTCTGAATTTTGTTGCTCGCAACAATGTCTTGATGATGGCTGTGACGAGGGGTTGCCCGAGAGTGTGGAGCGAGGAGCGGGAGAAGTAAACTACGTCCTCTTCCCGCCATTTCTCTTTCACATTAAGCTGCAAAACGAGTAATGAGGTAGAAGAAGGAAACAGAGTTCTCTCGGCCGAAACTTAATGCCAGCTCTTTTAACAAGCAGACACTGTCGATTAACACCGTGTTAATGACGTGTTAACAAGCTTGTTATAATCGACCGAGAACATCTTCCAGTTTGTGTGACAAGACTCCTCAAACTTTGACAACATCAATTTTACATTTCTGCGAAATTTCACTCTGGCAGTTCGTTCTGAAGTACATCTTTCTGAAGCGTTACATTGGATTGAAGTTTGATTTTAATCTTCTGGGTGACATTGCCACAAACTTATTGTTTTTCTTGTCGAAGCATGCAGTGTGTAGAGCAGCTGTTCTGAAATGGTATGCCACAGCACATGTCGCGAAATTTTTTAGGTGTGCCACGAAACTTCTGAGACTTTGTAATTTTGCTGTTAAAAATGTCATTCAAATAATTTCACTCAATATTTATTTTTAAGAAAATAAGAAGAAAATATTCATGGGCTGCTAATCATATATATTTGAGGGTAAAATTGTTAATTTGTTTACGCCTTCCAATCAGTGACAAAGTCTATTGTATGGTTGAGGGTTGCCAACCGTCCGGTATTTTACCGGACGGTACGGTTTTTGACGGTTCCTTGTCCGGTACGACCTCAAAATCGGACGTTAAATGTCCGGTAATTTTTCCTCCTACTAGTCCTATTCTCTGTTCTATTCCTAATATTTTTTAATTCCGTGGAAAGTAGATTTAGTTGAATCTGGATTCTAAAATGAACAGCATTTGACAACCGGCTGATCACGGCCCTAGTGCAATTCTATTCCGCAACGAATTTGTTGTTCCGTCGCAATGATGTTATCGTTTGCAAGGTGTCAGTGATGCCAATTGCTTATTTTTGGCTAAATATAGCATATTTGGAGAGGCATTTAGCCATACAAATATACGAAATGCTTATAGTCTTAAATATAGCTTATTTTACTCGGCATTTTCGCCTTTTTTAACGTAACTAAAGTAATTAAATTCGAACTCCGAATCTCTCAATTTTATGTGGTGAAGTAATAACATTTCCGCCAGACCCCCCTGTGGGGGTGGTGTTTACCCCCAAAGTCTCGACCCCCCCACAACCATGACAGTTTTGCTGTAAAAAAAATCGATAGAAACCGTACAAAACTTCACTTACACCCTCCCAATTTTGACTTTACACCCCCAACTGAAAATCCTGGCGGAAACTCAGGTTGTTCACATTTTTGACGAGCGATGATGTCACAATCTTAAGAGTATACGTACTCTTGGAGGGTGTCCGGTATTTCCATTTTCAAAAGTTGGCAACCCTTACGTTAGTGTTAATGTACTAAGATTGACAAAAAAGTAATGATAACAATAATACATATAAAAACGGAGATAATAAATAAAACATAAAATATAAAGGATAACTTTTATCCTTCTCGTTGTATTCTCTTTTTCCTGGTGACACAGGCGAAAACATGAGGAAGAGGGATCAAAAGAATCGACGAAAAAAATAAACAAACAAAAAAACAACAACTTTGTAAACGTTATTTTGTATGGGCCATTTTTAGTAATTTTGACTTCGGCCCGTCATGATTATGAATGCAATGCTAGTTAAAATTCACATCCATGCCCCAGCCGGATTTCGAACCATTGATCTTCGAGTCACTAGCTTAGCGCGTCAAACCAATCGGCGAAAAGAAAAATCCTGTTACCATTGAAAGATAACTTCGCTAGACGAGTGTATTTCTAGGAGAAAGGCTTACAAGGGTTTTATACATTAGGTGAAGGTATTTTTTTTTCGCTACCACACACCAAAACTTCATATAGCGAGAAAAGTGACGTACAACAAGTAACTAATGGTTGTAAATTGTACTATCAATCTTATTCGTTGCTGCGCTTGTGTAAAACCTCTTTATGGATATAATCACACAGGATCAACGACACTCGTGAAACTGTAAAATAAAACAACTAACACAATGAAGAGACGACAATTTAAGTTAATGTATTCGAAAAGTAAGCGGAGTAATCACACAAAATTACTAATATTGCTATTTCGTTGACGTATCTGGTAAGCCATTTATAGCGATAAACACGCAAAAACATGCCTTTTTTACCAATATTTCAATTATATGAAGAGAACCAAGTAAGACTGTTCTTTGTCTCGACTGGTTGCACGAGTCCTTTGTCCTTCATGATTTACGCACTTTAAAATTGGAAATGCACAGTCATTAAAACGAATAACGAGTTAATTTCGTAACAGCAAATATGTTGAAATATCTGTTTTGACATTACACATTAATAACAAGACCGTGGTTTGGAGAAAATTCTCGAAAACTTTTCAAAATATACATTATTGGTGAACTGTATCAAACAGAGTATCGCCCTCCCAAAGCTTCATAGTGTGAATTGAATCATTGCTTTGCACACAAAGTTCAAAAGAAGTTGACCTACAGCTCGGAACAAAAGGAGCGATTGACGGAATATAATATTGAAATTAAACTTAATCGTATAGAGCAATAAGGTTACATTAACAATCAACTCGTATACATAAAATGACCCTTATAATGGATATTTAAGATTGTTCAATGTAGTTACCAAATAGCAATTAGGAAACTACCACATCGACACAGCGCAAAAGCAGTGGTAACTGGTAAGAACTGACCTTTGAAACAAAGAAAAGAGTAAGTAAGCTACTCAAGGCGACAGATTTCTTTCTCAAAATATAAATAAAGCGCAATAAAACGTGAAACAAAGGGATAAAGCTGTCCTCAAAGTTTCTTACGATACAACCATTATACGTGAAGGAATACAATAGAATTTTGAATTTCACTTTCTCTCTCTCTCCTCTCTTGTTTATAACAAATAATATTGACACAATAATTAAAGATTACTCATATCAAGACGGGTAATTAACACAAATAATTATCCATATTGAAGATAAAACTAAATATCTACATGGGTTGGACCAGTTTACCTAAAATGTTTAGGTTCGAAATTTCTCATAAAAGTACGTAAAGAAAACGTACGGCAAGCTGCACACTAAGAATTTATGATAATATATTAAAAAGAACATGGCAATAATTCAGGATATGATATTTAACGGCAGTATCCCAAGTACCCCTTAGGAAATGCATACAACGTAAAGCATAAAGTCATACACCAAATATATGAAAATAGAATAGCAAAACATAGAAAGACTGAAGTCTACTGGGGCAAGTGCGACACCCTTGGTCATGTACTAAAAGTAATTAATGTAATTAACTAACTAACTCTATGGCTTATGGAACTCATAAGTTCGTTACCTCACTAACAAACGTTCGCCATTGGATTCTATCCTGGGCAACAAACATCAAGCCACTTTTCATCACGAACACCTACTTCTCCAAGATCTAATTGTTCTCCCAACGACGTCTCGGTCTTCCCAATGGCCTCCTCTTCCGGCCTTCCAACCAGGATAGAATATAATCTTCGTTTTCCCCCCAGCCGAGCTACATGGCCTGCTCACCTTAGACGCCGCGATTTCATTATTTTTACAACATCTAGTGAATCGTACAGTCCGTGGAGTTTATCATTATGTTGTCTCCTCCACTCTCCAATCATCTCGTCCCGTTTCGGCCCGTATATCTTTCTCAAACCTGATTTTCAAATACACGTAATTTATGTTCATCTGCTACGGTCGAACTCCAACTTTCGCAACCGTAAAGTATTACCGGCAGAATAACCGTTCTGTATATTTTCAATTTCATTTTCCTTGATATTAATCGCGATGTTAAAAGTTTCTGGACTGAATAGAGACATGCGTTCCCCGATACTAAGCGACTCTTCATTTCTTCCGTGACCTCATTTTTGCTTGTTACGTATGCTCCCAACTATTTTAATTTGTTTACTTTCTTTATGACCTCATTTCTAATTCTTATATTTTTATTTTCTTCATTCCCTGTGTTTCGGCTTGTTATCATGTATTTTGTTTTATCTATGTTTACCTGTAGACCTGTCTCATCGCACGCTTCTACTAAGACATCGGTGTTACTTTGTAGTGCATATATATCATACCCTATTAAATCTACATCATCCGCGTATACGAACAATTGATTCAAACCATTCAATGATAGTCCCTTTTCGTCCCCTTTAATTTTTGAAATCGAATGTTCTAATGCAAAGTTAAAAAGTTGTGGTGGCAAGGCGCTCACCTTGTTTCAAACCGCTGCGAATCTTGAAACTATCTGATATTGTTATTATTATTTATGCGTACTCTGCTTATGGGGTCGCTGAGACACATCTCAAATTACACGTAGGCGTGTTAACAGAATATTACTTAATACCTTGTAACAGGTTGGAAATAACGAGATTCCGCGGTAATTATTACAGTTCCATTTATCTCCTTTTTTGTAAATCGGAACTATTATTGGGGTTTTCCATTCCTTTGGGAGCTCTTCTTTTTTTCATATAGCACTTATCAATTTATGTAGTTCCTTGACTGGTGCCGTTCTTCCCGCTTTATTTAATTTCGCTGGAATATTGTCTATTCCTGGTAATTTGAAATGTTTCAGTTTCTTTACATACATTTCGATCTGGACCTCGCTAGGTTCGGGAATACACGGTTCTGCGGTATGGATTTCAAATTCCTCTGTTCCCCGTTGTGTACGAGGAACGTACATTAATTGGTTTGTCGAAATAACTTTTCCACACATGGACATTTTTAGTCGGATCCGCCTGAAGATCTCCACGTTTATTTCTAATCATTCCTAACTTTGGCTGGTAACCTTTTCTTAACGAGTTTATACCTTTGTATAGATCTAATATGTCATTTGCCTTGCTGTTTTCCTCTATCTCCTCAATTTTCTGCGTCATGTATTCTCGCTTTTTGTTACTGAACCAGCGTATGGCGTGTCGTTTTGCGTTACTGTAGTGGTTGGTATTTGCTTCGCTTTTATTACTTAGCTATCGTTGCTTTGCTTCTTTTCGTTCCTCATGAAGCTTAAGGCATTCTTTATCAAATCAAGGTTTTTTTCTGTTGTTTCTTCTCACCTACAAGTTCCTTCGCTGCGCTCTTAATTGTTTCACGAATAGCTTCCCACATCTTACTTACATCAATTTCATTATTAATATCATCATTATTATTACTCGAATCGGCTAAGATTTCGAACCTTTGACCCCTTGCTTTCTCTGTTCGTGATGCATAACTTTTCCCTTAATTTCGTGATCACTAATTGGTGGTCGGTGTCATCTTTCGCTACTCTGTACGGCCTAACGTTCATTATGTTAGTATGTCTTCGTCTATCTACTAATACGTGATCGATGTGGTTGAGACTTTTGCCGTCTGGAGATACCCATGTGTATGTCTTTGTGTTCAAAGTACGTGCCCTTTTCAGTAGGCTTTTCGAAATCGCGAAAGTTATGCCTTTCTCCATTGTTGTTGGTCTTTTCGTGAAAGCTGTATTTGCCTATAGTAGGTCTATATTTTTCTTCCCTCCCTACTTTTGCGTTGAAATCACGCAACACAATTTTTGAATGATACTTCGGTAATCGGTCAAACAGCCTTACTAGCTCATCGTAGAATATATATATTTGTCGTTATCATTAGCTACCTCGGTTGGAACATAGACATTTATTAAAATCGTGTTGCCCCTTCGAGTACGTATCGTAACGTATGATAGTCTTTTATTTACGAACTCTATATTCTGAACCGCCTGAAGGATACTGTTCTTAATGAGGAATCCTGTCCCGAAATCGTGAGATTGTGTTCCACCGTAGTAGAAAGTGTACTTGCCCTGTCGGATGCTATCTTGGCCCTCCCACCGAACTTCTGGTATCGCTAATATGTCTAACTCGTATTTCTTGGTCTCGCGTACCGCCAAATTAAGAGCGCTCGTTTGGTATAACGTTCGTACGTTCCACGTTCCTCTAAGGTCTTTCTTAATCCTGTTCATAGAGCCCCCTGAAGCAGTCCCCGCCCGAAGATCCGAATGAGGGACTAGTTTACCTCCGTAATATTTTACCCCAGGAGAATCCATGAACAGGATCTGTTACTATTTCTTGACATGTTTTAGCGGTGTAGAGTTGTCAGCTCTACGACCTCGCAGTAAAGGCAGACATTCAGGATGTCGTCCTTTGTCCATCTCTGAGCCTTGCCGATGTCATTCATCTTCAGCTTCAGAATGGTAATGGTGATGCTGCTTACCCTCACCATGATATTTTTGTTCGGGGATATCTTCCCCTAGTCTTTGTAGATCCCTCTACTAACTGCAAGGCAGGAATACTGGTTCTGGTCCGCTCCGGAATATTTCCGGTACTCACCATGTCTGGTCGTCACTCCCCTATCCGCCACCTGGTGGGAGACCAGTAAGGTCGTTTTCCTAATTTGAAATTTATTTTTAAAAACTATTAAAATGGAGTTGAGCTCACGCATTGTACTTTCAGAATACACTTAAGAAGAAAGTATCTGAAAACATAAACACACACAGACACACACGCGCGCGCGAACATGGTAAGTCAGAGAGAGAGAGAGAAGCGCCATGCCAATGCATTGTATCTTGTCGTTCTCTGACTGTCCCTTTACGAGCCTACTGAATATCCGCTAGTTCGTTTCTTTCTGCTAGCTCTCGTCATCAATGGCTTAGGAACATCCATCCAAGAATTAAAAGAGGCGAACATTAAATGTTGCCTCGGAAGAAAGTGCCAAAGCAGTGAAGAAGACGTTCGACTTTTTGAGGCTAACGATTTCCAGTAGGTCATTGTCTTCCAACCTTTGTAGACCTCTCTTTCATTTCTCATTCTATTCTGTTCTTCGCCCCTCTTGATCTCTCTCTCTCTCCCTCTCTTCCCATTTTATCTTTTTCTTCTAGGTCTCCAAACGTTTTGTGGAAGAAGATAAATTGTTTGGAAAAATCTACGTCTTTGGAGACAAGCTATACAGTACCTTCTTCCTTTAAAGCGTTTCCACTGTTGCCAAATTAACGAATTTTCCTTTAGTTGTAGGGAAATTTCAGCAAAAAAAAAAAAACCCTTAGAGTGACAAAATCTTTGTAATTATGAGACACGTAGTATCAAATTGTTTAGCTGCTTGAACACATGTTCAATTTAAAATTTGACAAATATTCATCACTCTCTTATTCGGGATTTGAAGCCAGAACGCTGTAACACTTCCAGCTGAAAGACAGAAGCGTAATTTAAGGAAAAATATGTTATCTTTCCATAATGCTTTGTAACACTGAAGGTTAAAGATGTTTTGTTTAAAAGCAATAGAAATGTATTTGAGAGTCCAGACGAAGAGACTATTTATTGATGCATGAGTGCTATTGGAAAATAAATATTATCGAATATATAGATTTAGTTATTCATACTCTATAGATATGTTTTACATTGTTATAACAATTGTGTGAGTTGTATGTAGATTGCATTATAAAATATGTGGATATAACAGTGTCAGCCATAAGATCGTTAAGTTATTGAAATATTCAGTTATGAGAATATGTATTACGACTACTGAAAAATGTATTCCTCCGCTCCGCGTTTTGATTAAAGAAGTTATTATCATAAGAAAGTGTTGTCTTGTTAACTGCTCATGGATACTTTAGAAACTATGACACTTACAGGATCAAAGTAGCTACTTCTCAGATGAAGCATTATTTTTTAGTCCAAAGTAGCTCGTGGAAATTGAATCTAATTAGGTTAATTTGAAATATCATTCTAAATAGATAGATTCAGTTTGATTGGGTAATGAAAAAGTTGTTTAACTGAATTTCTTGAAGCATTAAAACCTACATTTCCAATCCAACACATAGTATTGATATTTCCTTTTTAATGACAGGGCGTACTGACCAATTTTGGTACCTGTAAATCAGGATTGTGAATATGGTATAACCTCAAACTATGATAACTCAAGCTTGAAACTGTTCTGAAAGACTTTTCATAGAATTTTCCTTAGTCCTACGAGATAAATGGGGTGTGATTCCTAGAATAAAATAGTGTTTTGAAAGTTTATTCTGCCTCCTGCTCTTCCATATGCCTTCTTCATTTCTAACAAATGTTTAAAATTCAAACTATTTAAAGAAAATTCAAAATAAAAATCCCGAACTTGTTTGAAAAGTGCATTATCTTATTTATTGGGTAAGAATACTCCAAACCTATGCTTAATTTTTCTACGCTGGTAATAAAAGAACATCGGGAGCTAGGCACTTACACCAAAGTTTCCATCCCGTCAGTAGTCCTGTGTTACCGATATAAACTCGCCAGAATGTCTTTTCAGTACAGTCCACTCAAGGATTACATAATACTGGCCTCGCGCCTCATTGACTCCCCAGTAGCACACACGTTAATTAAACATGGATAAAGCCGTTTAATGTTCACCCTTTTAACAGGTGTATGCAATCAAAAACGGCTGTATACAACCGTTGAAAAGGTGCATTTTGCCTTGTGCGATTGATCGTTGCTATCACTAGTTCCCTTGTTTTCAAATGGGGCTGTTTTGCTCCGAACGACTGACGATCAGTTGTTAACAATCAATCGTTTACTCTGAAGAGTCGTATGACTTGAGGGTGGATATAATCACAGTCGTTGACGATTCGTTAAGCTGACGGAGTGGCAGCATCATATTTCTGAAAATTTCAGAACAGGTTGGGATCCTCATCGAGGAAATTGCAAATGATTCTTCATTGTACTAGCTCTCACATCCCCAATACAAAGACCAACGAGTGAAATACAACCTTTGGGCGAAAACTGTCGAGAAAGTGGTCAAATCCTGTGAATTTTCTTGTGTCATTTATCCCAATTTTTTGTGTTTTGCAATTTGATAGAAATAATAAATAACCTTTACGAGTGCTGTGGGTCGTAATTTCACGACTTTTTTTAATAATACGATTTTTGAATAAGTCTTCCCGCACCAGTTCAACCAGAAATTCTAACTGTTGTACAGAGAGGCGAAAAAATTCGACAAACTTTTGATTTTCTTCGCGGAGATCATTTGCATTCAACTTATGATAATCCCTCTTCATTCCTTACGCTCAATATACGGCTATTTCCATGTCTTTTCTCCCTGTACATTTTGAATAACATTTCATCGTCTTCCACCTCCTCAAGCAGAAGGGATTTCATCAATCGTTTTCTTTTATGCTCATTTTACTCAATGCCAGTTTTTACGATACCACCTTTCTGGAACAATTCGACTGAATATCTAACTAGGCGCATACGCACTGCGTAAAACAATACCAACCTTTGATCGTTGCACGACTCATCGTTGACGATCACTGCGTTCAATCGTGCACCGACCAAAACGCACCTTAAAGGGTGGTCTATCAATCAACGGTCTATTCTATCAACGTTGAATCAACATGTGTGCTGTTGGGGATCATTATAATATGGTATGAACCTGTTAGATTTCCCACTCTAAATGTAGCTGATAAACATGCACCCGAGTTGTAGTCAGGTTAAGTGAAAATTGTAGCCTACCTTTTATGTTATGTTTACTTTCTTGTACTATGTAATATTTTGTTACATCTTAATTTAATAAAATGGAATTCTGCTATAATTCCAGAAGGTTACAGACCTCAGAAATTACAGTGTTTTAATACCTTTTCCTATGGAACATTTTGTCTGTATCGAACCTGTACCAATCTCAGTTATAGATAGCTTTCATACTTGGTGAAGTTCACAAGCTAAAGAAAATCGGGTGCTTTTAGCTATGGTGAATGAATTTTTAAGTTTTCATGTTTTTATTTGGTAACACTGACTTCTGGACTCAAGCCCAAGAGATGTTAAAGACATCTGGTGGGAGGATGGGGAAAGAGGGGAAATGACAGCAAAGGA
Organism: Lepisma saccharinum; assembly: GCA_022664845.1. Classification (NCBI taxonomy): domain Eukaryota; kingdom Metazoa; phylum Arthropoda; class Insecta; order Zygentoma; family Lepismatidae; genus Lepisma; species Lepisma saccharinum. The sequence continues at coordinate 42,935 of JAGDQP010004733.1, read as the reverse complement.
GAAAGACAGGATGAGCGACCGATATTCCTAAGAGCGATCAACACGCCAAGAGGAATCGATTTTATGCTAATCACAAGAGGACGTAGCAGATAACGTTGCTTTAATTCCTTGGGAAGACAGCAGGACGCAAAGAGTGCGATGGAATTCTTTAGTAGTAAAGATTACGAAGGAAGAGAAAAGTGTTAAGTGTCTACGTACGATTGCGATGGAATTGTATAAGACTTGTGGAAGAAGTAGCTTCTACTTTGAAAATGAGATTGTATAATATACCATATGGCTGTTCTTAACCACTACTTATGCATGGTGTGAAAGTAAGACAATGACTTCTCCTCAAAGTAAAATCAAATTAGAGGCTTGGTGCTTATCTTTTCTGTCTCTCTCTCAAAAAAAGTTGGAATTGCCCTTTCTTTGCTTGACCATTTTTCCTGAGCCTCACATCCCTTCTTCCTCAGTTTTATTTACATTTTTTCTAGTAGAGCTGATGGTGGGTGAGGGTGGAAACGAAAAACTGGGTGAGGGGCTTCTTTGAGCTCTTCTCCGTACACGCGGATGAGAGCTAAAGACTGCATAATTAAACTAGGGATGTGTTGAGAACGAAAAGTTACGGGTTTTAGTACGACGAAACTGCTAGCAAAGAGAAAAAGAGAGAGACAGAGAGGATGTGGAACCAGAGAGGATTAGAGGAAAAGGATATAGCCACATCGTTTCTCTGATTCGTTAAATCAGTCGGAGCTGGAGGGGCGGGGGGAGACAATGGCGTTGAAATTGTAGGAATTTCTCCAGACCAAGTAACTGATGGGGCAGCGGCGGCGACGGGGAGTGGGAGTTGCCGCAAAGGTCTTGTCAACATCCGACGCAAAGGGATTTTCTCTAGTCCCAACAGAGAGAGAGAGAGAGAGAGAGAGAGAGAGAGGATATAGAACTCTACGGTTTAAAGCTGGCAAAAATACAGACAGACACTAATTGGTTTCAAAATACCAGACAATAAATAGCAAATACAAGTATTAGAATTCAGAAGTTACGCAAGTGTTTAGAGGTCAAAAGAGATTCAAAAACTTCTGTTAGTTATGATCGCGTTTATTTTCTGTCTTTGAGCATCACCTGATACTTTAGAGCAAGTTTCTCTTAAGTTTCTGTTTGTTTTCAGTGTATGGCTCTTTGAAGTTATGTAATGTGCTTTAGCAATTTTATTCTTCCTGGGTTTGTATTCGTATATGTATAGTTGAGGAAAAATGGATCTTGATTTTTACGACTTTAAATTGTCAATCATCACAATATAAGGTACATGAGTCAAATAACGCCACCTTAAAATATGACGTAGCTAGCGAACCATGATAGTTAGAAGTCCAAAACAGCTTGTGTGAATACGTGCTTAAGTGCCCTACATAGCAGCAGTGTGGTATAAAGGTTGGTGTACAATGAGGGCAGGAAAATAATTAAAAATCATCGTTACATGGTGGCGTTATTAGGAACATAGGTTCCTAATAACGCCAACCTCTTCATTGAATGGAAACTTGTCCACATACTTTGCATTAACCTACACAGTAGGAAATGTTTCGCTCGTAGACTAAAGAGAAGAGCAATGCTCAGGAACTTTTTTGACTACAAATAGGCATATATATATTGTTGATTGGGATATATTTTTCTATGGGTGACTACTAGTTGGTCGGGCCGCCGTCAGGGTCTGCATTTGGCTTGTTGGGATTGCAAAGGGAATAATTAAATTATTCATATGTTAATATATCTTTAAAAATCAGTAGCACACCATACCAATCAATGCTTACATAAACGTATATGCTAATTAATACACAAATCACATCAACCTGTGCTCTTTAAGGAAAAGCTAATAGCTATAAACACAATATTTTAATACATCGTAACTGTCATATGATTTTACTAAATGTAAAATCAAGCAATCTAATGATATGAGCAATATTCTGATTCAAGAATTTGGATCACATTTTAGCAACTTGACAATTTAATTTCCATACTTTTGTTCTCTACGATTCTTTTTTCTCTAAAAGATAATGATGGGATTTTGGAGTCCTAAAACAATCGATTTCTGTGTTGTTAACATGGGATAAATTATTGATTAACATGGATTAAGAATACTAATATTGGAACATCAATTTGAATAATGGTAAAATACTTATTTAATTTGATATGTATTTCTTTAATTATGAGTTTATTAAGCAAATTACATGCAATATACTATGTGTAAAATGAGCGAGCATTATGTTGACATTGTTTATCTATCTAAGATTCATAAAGATTAATTTAATGGTACAATGTCAAATAAATCGTGTTATTCTGCAATCAAGTCCATGCGAATATTTCATTAATGCAGATTGATACTAAATGGTTAATTTGCAATAGGTTAGTTTATATACAAATATATTCGGCCAACTCAGATCGTAACAATTTCGAACCCAAAATAATAGTAATGAGTGTGATTGTGCCAAATATTGTTCTATGTGTCGGAAATAATTGTAATGAGTTTTATACCATCATTTGTTGTGACGAATTAACAGTGTTATCTTAAAGAACTAATACTAAATAAGTTACCATCAACTGGTCTGTCACCGATGTAATTATTGCCACTTCAATGCTCGCATCAAGAAGGAAAAATAGACAATAAGTCTTATATATTTTCCTTGTTGGTATTAGCATATTTCACGAAATGCCATTCCAGTGACCATAGTCATCACGGTGACTAAAGTCACCTCACTTGACGATACCTTTATAATTAAGAATACCTGTATTACGACAAAGCCAAAAACCTTCAAATTCAAATTAGGCTTACCTTGTTTACAAATGTTGGTAGTTCTTGTACTTCTTTAGTGTTCAAAATACGCTGGAAATTACTTTTAAAGTTTAGTCTCTTACTATGTATGCCCCATAGTAATATCCCTCCACCACAAATTCATTGCATTAGGAGCACTGAAAAGCTCTAAGGTTGAAATAATTCATCTTAGCCATTACTCATAACTCGTCAACTCTAGTCACAAGCAAACGATCTTGAATGTCTGTTTTGACCAGACTAATAAGCTACTTGCATACTTTACGGAATGAGTGTGACAAATAATTAGAGCCTTTCGTCTTTCAGTGTTATTATTAAATGCATATCTTGAACGGTTGATCAAAAAGTACAATTTCAAAGAGAAAAGGAAGTCGCAAAATTTGGCGACTGAATAAAAGTGTTAAGTCGCCAACGTTGATTTTCTTGTCGCAAAGTGCGACTGCCGACCGGTAAGTTTCGAACACTGATTGGTAGGATAATATAAGATTAAATATCTATTTCACATCTGGTATATTACAGTTTTACAGTTTTTTTATTCGGAATTAACAGTTCTTATAACACTAATGAGGCAGAATATTCATTAGCGTATTTACCTTGTAATCAAGTGGTCTCGGGATCGATTTCCGGTGCCGAGCATCCTCATAGAGGTTTTCCCTGGTTCCCTCAATCATGCTAGGCAAATGCCGGGTTGATGTCTTGAATAATACAATGGAACAACAATACAGAGAAAAATATGAACAAAATTAGTTAGTCTAGTTCTGTAAGAAAGCAAACATCTACGTTCTCTGATGAACAATTCTCTTATTTCAAGACGAAATAATATTGCTTTTTATTTTAAGTTTTGTTCTGTATTTATGTTTGAATAGAGTCACCGTGGCTCAGTCGTTCTTACTAGGAATGGAGCGGTCCGGGTTCAAATCCCGACCGGGATACTGTAATTTTTTCTTCACTTATCCCATGCATGACGCTTTGAGGTGTATCAAATTTAATACCAGAGTGTCTTTGGTACTCGCGGGCATCTGGGGAGGTAAAGGAGGTCAAGCGCAGGACTCACGACTCCGCCTCACTTCGTGCCGTAGCTCGAAGATACATGGAACGTTACCCCCCCCCCCCCCATTCTCTATATGCCGTTCACGGCACATGCGTTTCGCACAGAGGATAGCTTTACCTTTTATTTTTTAAATAGACGTGTGCAATATTTTAATAGATGAGTTGAAACGTCATTGTTTTCAAGTATCGGAGTAAACGTATTGTATAGGTGCGTATCAGAAAACAGTAAGGGAAAGTTTATTGGGAAGGTTTCTTTTATTTTGTCTGGTGCTAAAACACTTCTGTAGATGCATGCAATACCTGATAAGATACATTAAAAAATGAGTTACACCCCCAAAATACTTTAGAGGTGCCCAGCTATGTTCTCTAGAAAAATTGTTGTTGTCAAATAATATTTTATTGTTCAAAACATGGCGTTTTTGTGAAAGGTCTCTACCATAAGGGACAAAGCTTCCTCCGAACTTTAAGTCTGTTTTTCTCGAAACTACAGAAATGTTACTTATCAGGTTCTTGCATGCACCTACAGAATTGAAGTTTGTTTTTATCCTGGGCTGCTGAATAGCGTTTATATCTATATTGCATGTCCTCCATTCCATTTCGAATGTGTCAATTTTGAAGAATCTTGGGCTAGACACAAGATATTCCCTCGTTCAATCAGTAGCAATGTGTTAGGTCAGTTATACGTACTCGTGCTATAATTTGAGAAACTCCCGTTTACTGCAATAGTGTCTGAAACTGACAAACTTAGGAGTGATCAATTGGTGTTAATATACATTTAGACTCACGTGTCAGGATACGAAGTCCTTATTGGCCTTACTTTTCTAATATTAAAATAATAATAATAATAATCGGATTCGGATGAATGTGATAAATCGTACAGCATTGAGATTTGTGTAGCTCTTTGTAGTGACATTTATCATTTATTTTTGTTCTAATATTAGATAAATTTAAAAATAATGCATGTGTATTTTTGATATAATGAATTTTGCTAACGATCCAATTTTATTTGATGTTTCCATGGGCATCTGTGCAGGTAAATTGCTTTGTTCATGAGCTCAAAATGATGTTAAGAGGGCCCTATAGAGTAAATAGCCCGGGGCTCCCAAATAGCTTTATCCAGTACTAAAGATCTGTAACAAACTATGTGGTTGCAGCCATGTGCTTTTTACTAGGGAAATATGTGATAGTCAATATTACATTGTTGCCAACTGTCATTTTATACTAGAGGAGTAATCTATTACATAGCCTACTTGTAAGACACAGTCATCATGGGCGCCCATCTTGTGGTTTTCAGAGGGGGGGGGGCAAGAATAAAGTGACAGTTTTTCTCTGATTTACTAAAAGTTATCAACAAGATAACCACTACAATATTTACTAAATTAAGGGTGCAGAAAGAACCATGTCATAAAGTACATTAAACCTACCCTAAAGTATACTATAAGTTGATTGGAAATGCTTAAAAGAGTATAATAATGTTAATGACTTAGTTAGTAAACTTAAGATATTATTTATGAAATAATTATCAAATGTGTCCCCTGCAAAAAAAAACAAACAAACAAAAAAAAAAAACTCTATCCCAAAGTATCTGTCCTGGCTTACTAAAGACATTATTAGGAAGCTCAATGTTAAGACAATTTATCATATAAAGTCTATACATAATTGAAAATTCAAAACCCTACTATCAGGAATTTGTTCTATTGCGTAGGGAAGTCAAGAAAGACATAAAAATAGCCTATAAGACATTTATATCAAATTCTGAAAATAATATCAATGATGATCCAGGATAACTGTGGAAATCTATTAAAAACAAAACAAAACATCTTCCCCAAATATATTAAAATTTCAAGGTCAAATTTGTGTAACAATGAAGAAATAGCTAATACGTTTGCACAGTACTTCCAATCAGTATTTGTATCCTCTTCTCAATGGTTCAGTAATTTTGATAGCAAATCTGAATACTGCCTGTTGATCAAATATATTTGAACGAAATAGGAAAGGCTGTAAAAAAATCTAAAATCCAAAACGACAGTTAGATCTGATGGTATACCCTCGTATATAGTGAAAGGATGTATTGATAAATTTAAATATTCCCCATTGATTGCGTTCAACTTGGCACTAAAAACATGTATTTTCCCTAACAAATGGAAATCTGCTTTAGTTTGTCCTATACCTAAAACAAACAACAGACGAGAAATTACCAACCACAGGCCTATAGCAATCTTACCAATCTTTGCAAAAATCTCTGAACTGATTGTATATCAACGAATTATTAATCATTTGAAGGCAGTTATCTCAACTAAACAACATGCCGTTCTTTCACAAAAATCCGCGGTAACAAATTACAACTGTTACAGATTTTATTGAAAACTCGTTGGATAAAGGAAAGCAAGTCGATGCAATTTATATTGACTTTGAAAAGGCATTTGACAGACTTAATCACAGTGTATTACTAGGTAAATTAAATCACCATCACTTGTCTCTGCCTTTGATTAGGTTCATGTGTTCTTATCTAACTTGTCGCAGACGGTCTGTTCTATTTAAGGAACACAAATCTGACGAATGTATAGCACTGTCATGAGTCTCGCAAGGCTCGAATCTTGGATCGTAGTTGTTCCTCTTGTTCATTAAAGACCTACCGGAATTCTTACCAGATAATGGAAAAGTGTTATTTGCGGATGACCTCAAATATATGCTAAAATTAATTCCATGAAGATTCCATAAAACTACAGCATAGTTTAGGCAACTTTACTAACTGGTTCGTTATCAATCAACTTACAATTAATACGAAATATTATCATTCAGTAAAAATAAAACGATTTATAGATTTAATTGTTAAATTCGTAAGTAGGTCCGACGTGGATAAAAAATCTTGGTGTCACGTTTGATATGAAATTAACGTTTAACAGCCACATAAAAACTATTACAAATGAAGCTTTTAAAATTCTAGCATTTGTAATAAGAATGGGAAGAAAATTTGACAACGTTTCTACATTAAAGAAAGTGTACTATGGTTATGTTCGTTAGAGCAAAGACGTAGCATTTCTGATCTATTATTTCTTAGGAAAATAATTCAAAATGGCTTAGACTGCACAAACTTGGTATCGTTGTTACAGTTTCGTATCCCGTCATGAAAAACTCGCGTAGACAACACTGGTCTCTTCCACTGCAAAAAGGCAAGGACAATATAATTATGAAATTACCAATCTGGAGAATATCTAACTACCTACAATGAAATGTGTAGAACTTCCATCGAATTGGATATATGTGATCTGTCTTCGTCTTCGAACGCATTTAGAAATATTGTAATAAAGAATGTATGTAAATGAGCATTCTAAATATCGACACTCTAATTGGGTTACAAAGCTTGTTGTGTTGACAATAAATATATAAATAAAATAAAATATAGAAATTACATATAAACATTTTATTTTTGTTTTCTATCTTGCATAGTATATTTTTCTCCGGCTGGGGGGGGGGGCGGAGAGCGCCCCCCTTGCCCCCCATATGGGCGCCCTTGACAGTCATCATCGTCCCTAATTAGTGTTACATTAATCATTATCCTAAATCGGTGAGAAAATAATTTTACTCGAACTGTGAGTGGCCTGCACACGATTTATAAAAAGTTGGATACTACAACACACACTACATTTCCATTACCAGTCAGTGTACGTTCTACAAGCTGAATGTATACATAGAGAGAGAAATGTTTATGCTCATGCATGCATGTGAAAATTTGTTTGTCATGAATTCAAAAATAGGAAAGAAGAAGAAGAAGAGGAAAACTATCTGCCGATAATGAATTGTTGTGGATCATTTCTTTTAATCCCTTTTGTCTGATATTCTATAATCCACTTATCACAAAGGCAGTGGAGTGGAAAACAAAATCAGAGTTTCCGCCATCACAGAGCTTCCTGCGTTCCCTTGTTCTGTTTTCATCATCAACAAAAGCAGTGTTAATGACAATTAGGTTTTGAACCGGGGAAGGCCGGGGGAAAAGCCTTGTTCCAGTCACTAAATCAACTTCGTTGTTGCCTTGTTGGACTGCTTCTATTTTTCGGTTCAGCATTGAGCATGCATATATATATATACATGTAATGTTCGATGTTCATTGCCATCAATAACCATGGCTTTGTTAACAATTGTCATTTTCGACAATATATTTCAGCATTGTAATAAACGTGTTCAGTTATCGTAGATCGAACAAATTTATTTGAGAATTCGCTATTGAGAAGCTAAAGATATGGTCATATTTGAAGATGGTTTCATAAGAAAATATTACTGAAGCAAGCTCAGTGAATACTTTCACGAATTTATAACAATATTTGAAAGAAATGTTAATATTTAATTTGTTTTTAACATAATATAAAACCTTACAAATTGTACCGCATTACGAATTACTTTGATTTGTACACAATCTATAGCAGATTACTAAAATGTAGTGATTGAATATTGTAGCTTGGTCCTTTAAGGATAATACGCACCTATTTTTAAACCTCTAGGTGTTATGGATTGGAAGCTGTGATGCAAAAAAGTGTGAAGATGAGAAGCGGTATAAGTATAATTAAATTTATAAGATGGTACTATAAATTGTAACATTTCTATTATATAAATTGGACCGGTAGCAATAATGTAAGTTCGGAATGCGTAATATAATATGAAAATCATATATTTATGTCATAGTTTGTATTAAATATGGGATTTATTCCAATTTTAGCCTTGCTCGCAGGAACAAAATTAGGCTCTTTTTAAAAACGCAATACATTATTTGATGCATCGGTCGCTTCTATTCACTTGTACACTCACCACAATAAAATATGTTCTTCTTTGCATTTAATTACTTCAAGCGTTTGGAATGAAACCAGACACAACACCTGAAACAATGGATCATATCTTTATTCTCCGTTTCTTCATACATAATGGAATACCAGTTACTTTAATTGAATTCACTGAAAATCTCCTGACACAAGAAGCACAAGAAAGTTGATCGAAAATGAACTTTATGTGAACGTTCTGAAGAATGTGACATTTATGTGTGTTCATTGTGTCTTTTTATTGGATTCTTACCGATAGTGTATATTTTGTGCACATTAAGTTCATATTTACCGTAGTTCACATTATCTAGAGTTCGTTTCCCGATCACTTCTAGTACACTTGTTACAATTAAGTGAACGTTTTGTGCATGAACTAGGTATAATTGTGGCGTATAGTTCATATTATTTTTACTTTCAGTACATATATTATGCACTTAAAAGTGGTAAAACTGGAACACACCGTGAACGTTTTTTCGAGACATATTATGTGTACTTTGATTTTCAATTTTGAATTTTATTTTGGACCTTTAGGCATCTCTCAGTTCGAATGGAGAATAGTGAGAGAATTGGTTAAATTAAGAATCTGAGAGGAAATGCGAAACCCTAAGAAAACTTACACACACGGTGTTTGTCCACCAGAAAGCCTAGAAACGAACCGGGAGCGAATCGGTGATCCCACGCGAAAGAGGTGAGTTCTCTACTACTGAACCAGAACGAATATCCTGTGGACAGGGGCGTAGGAGCCGGGGGGCAGAGGGGGCAGTTGCCCCCCACGATTTTGGTGGGGGCAAGGTACATATTTTGCCCCCCCATGATTTTATACCTGCATAAAAACAAAATTGGTTTGGTCTTTCATTGCAAAGCATTTTGTTTTTTGCCCACCATAATTTTATACCTAAATGAAAATAATAGTGGCTAGGGTTTTCACTTTCAAGGAATAACATATTTTGCCATATTCAAACACCATGAGTTTATATGTAAAATAAAATAAAAATTTGCTTAGCTCTCAGTTTTAAATCTATTTATATTCTAGGTGGATTTTAAAATTACATGCTTAATTATTTTTACAGTAGCGTCATTTTTTTTTATAAATGTAAAGTGTTTTAAAATGGATATTTAACAGTTTTCGCTAACTTTCCAAGTTTTAAATGTTATTTTAGCGGTGAAAAATCATCGAAAGAAGCTAACGAGAAGATTTTAACTAGTAAATTGGAGTGTAGCTTGAAAGGTAATGACTTTTGTTAAATCTAATTTAGTATAGAAATCTCTACGATCGTGGGTGGCTGTTAGGGGGCAAGGTGCTATTACCCCGTCACTTTTTTGAATTGACCTTTAAATCTATATGATTTTATATAAAAATATGAAGTTTATCCTTCTTGTCCCACCCCCTACTTTTACCCCTTACCCCTTTTATCCTTTAATCGCCGTCGTCGACACTGTCATTCAATTAAATCCCCTTAAGAAAACTAGAGCTCACACAAGGACAAGGCTTTGTAGCTGCTATGATTTTCTCAATACATTGCCAGTCATGGGCGCCCGTAGAATTTTTTCCAGAAGGCAAGATTTTTCAGTTGGGGCAAGACTCCATTAAAGTAGGTAGTTTTGTGTCAAAACCCCTAAAATCTAAGGAAAATTGCATAAAATCAGAGGCATGTCAAGTTTCCTGTGGGCACCAATGTTGCCCAATTGCCAATCAGTATTTTCATTCTCATTCTATCTTGAGGGACATTACATTTGATACTTCTCTCTCTCTCTCTCTCTCTCTCTCTCTCTCTCTCTATATATATATATATATATATATATATAACAAAGATACATTTATACTGTGTGGACTATGGTACTATGATTTATAATATTTTGCTATGATACCATCTTGACTAAATAAATACTATATACCTCAGAAAATATTTTTAATTTCATTTTTCTTTTTTCGCTCTGTGTTCTGTTTCTAGTTCCAAAACTCAAAACATGATACTCCGCATTGAACATATGATACCGATACGTACATATCACATACACATATATACACCGTTTCTCTCTCTCCCCTAAACACACATACACACACACACATACATATATATACATATGCATATAT